>JAFMSR010003526.1:0-13625 GCA_022818135.1 Saxidomus purpurata | reverse complement strand
ATGTATCTTTCTTTTTTAATAATATCTTACTGCAGTTAGACTGCAGGATCTCTACAGTGGCTCCGGCTGAGTAATGTAGGACCATCATGGCCCTAAAGTGTATACTTTGTATCATACAGATTAAGTATCAAGTTTTATTTCAGAATTGCCACAAAGTACATTCTACATGTACTTACTAAAGATTTCATGGTGTTTGCTATTTGCTTGAAGAAGGGAACACCATTTGAAGAAGCCAATGAAATTTGCAAAGGAACTGAGATTGATTTACAGGTTTTATTAAGAAAGAAGTAAGTACATTTCTCTCAAGCTATGTTAGTGGTTACAGAGGTATATATAAAATGTGCAAAATCACAAAATAATGGATTTGTCCATTAAGCATTCATATTTCAGCTGGTACAAGTTCGACATTTGTTTAAATAGTAGTTTGATTGTTTAATAATGCCTATAAAATAATTTGCTCTTAAGTTGAATACACCTCTATACAGTTTACACATACTTTCTAAAGAAAAGTTTGTAATATATTGGCTGATTGTTGTCATTTCTAATTCTTTGCAAAATACTTTTTTTTAGGAAAGCCAGCAATGTACAAGCATCTAAATAGTTATTATTATCTTGACTATTCGATGGACATGGAGAGATATGGCAATTAAACTAATATAAAGAATTGTGTTTCTTAGGAAATTTGGAATATTATTTGCCCTGTTCTAAATCGATTAGGTTGTGCGCAATACATTTGTTCTGATTTAGTTTAACATTTCATTTTTATTTGTATTTACATGTCAAAAAAAGATTTAAAACATAAAAATCTACTTTTTAAGCAATGATAATACTTATTGCCTGTGTTTGACTCACAAAAATTGGTTAAATTTTTGCATGCCAGGTACTTTCATACAATATCTCAGTAACCTCTTATCAGAATGATAAACTTCAATACAATAATCAAACCATCAGGCGAGTTAATCCTTACAGAATTTATTCAAACTTATGACGAGAATTTGATTACAGTTTCCCGTGCAAGGTACTATCATGCACATACTTCCATAACCAGTGGCTTTAATGAAATATTTAACACTTAGCATGTAAGAGATATCAAAAGAGTAAGCTACTTTACAATAATGTAGATAACTTTAGACTTTTTTATGACTACATTTTTCCAATTTATACTTAGACTGTCAATGTACTTTGGTTTTTAATATTTACTGATGAAAGTTAATTGGTTTTTATTGGCAAGAACTGAGTAAAGTCGAACATGTTGTCTTATGGACAGGTCTGATTTGTAATTATGATATAACAAAAAATTATTATAAAGAGCTATGTCTGAAAATATATATTGTGCATATTGTTGCATTAGATTATCTGTTGCACCTGTTGACATGTTTTTGTTAATGATTTTGTAACCTTTTCCACTATGAAGATTTTATATATTTGTTGCTCTCTTGTACATATATGGAATTGTGTTTTTAATAAAAATAACTGTATATGTATGTAATATTGCAGAAAAATATAAGTTTGCAAAATTGTATTTGATGATTGTTCACACCAGCTGACATTGAAATACAGTCATCCATAATATGAATTACATAAGATTCCAAAGAGATTTGTCTATATATCAAAAGAGTCCAAAGAGGTTTGGTTATATGTAAGTATTCCAAAGAGGTTTGGTCCTGTCATCCATAATATGAATTTGGGAAGATTTCAAAGAGTTCAATACTAAAAGTCTAAAGATGTTTAGTAATATGTAAGTATTCCAAAGAGGTTTGGTACTCTCTGACTTTTGAAAAGCGGTTTGGTATTGTCACCAATAGCATGAATTTAAGAAGTTTCCAAAGAGATTTTTCAATATATTAGAAGTCCAAAGAGGTTTGATAATATATAAGTCTTCCAAAGAGGTTTCTTCCCGTCATCCAAAACATGAATTTTTGAAGATTCCAAAAGGATTTTTCAATATATTATAAGAGTCCAAAGAGATTTGGTACTCTGTAAGTATTCCTAAGAGGTTTGGTAATTTTCAACTTTTCCAAAGAGGTTTGGTCCTGTAGTCTATAATTTGAATTTTGAAAGATTCCATCGATATTTTTCAAAATACTATAAGAGTCTAAAAAGGTTAAGTAATATGTAATATTACAAATAAGTTTTTCAATATATTATAAGAGTCCAAAGAGGTTTGGTACTCTGTGAGTATTCCAAAGAGGTTTGGTAATTTTCAACTTTTCCAAAGAGGTTTGGTCCTGTTATCCATAATTTGAATTTTGGAAGATTCCAAAGAGATTTTTCAATAAACTATAAGAGTCTAAATAGGTTTAGTAATATGTAAGTATTCTAAATAGGTTTTTCAATCTATTATAAGAGTCCAAAGAGATTTGGTACTATGTGAGTATTCCAAAGAGGTTTGGTCATTTTCAACTTTTCCAAAGAGGTTTGGTCCTGTTTTCCATAATTTGAATTTTGGAAGATTCCAAGGAGATTTTTCAATATACTATAAGAGTTTAAAGAGGGTTAGTAATATGAAAGTATTCCGAAGAGATTTTCCAATATATAAAAGGATTCCAAAGAGGTTTGGTAATGTGTAACCTTCCAAAGATGTTTGGTCCAGTCATCCATATATGAATTTGGAATGATTCCAAAGAGAATATTATTGTAAGATCTAAAACGCTTTTGAAAATAAATTTACTTTCCAAAAGGGGTTTGGTCCTGTCTTCCATAACATGAGTATAAGAAGATTCCAAAGAGATTTTTTTTAATTTAAAAGTCTAAAGAGGTTAGGTACTCTGTAAGTATTCTAAAGAGGTTTGATATTTTTCAACTTTTCCAAAGAGGTTTGGTCCTTTAAACCATAATTTGAATTTTGGAAGATTCCAAAGAGATTTTTCAATATATTATAAGAGTTTAAACAGGGTAAATAATATGTAAGTTTTCCAAAGAGGTTTGGTACTCTGTAACTTTTCCAAAGATGTTTGTTCTTGTCATCAATAACAAAAATTTCGGATGATTCTAAAGTGATTTTTCAATATATAAGACTCCAAAGAGGTTTGGTTATATGTAAGTATTCCAAAGAGGTTTGGTACTGTTATCCTTAATATGAATTTGGGATGATTCTAAAGGGATTTTTCAATATATCTTAAGAGTCCAAAGAGGTTTGGTAATATGTGAGTACTTTTAATATGTTTTTCAATATATTATAAGAGTCCAAAGAGGTTTGATTATATGTAAGTATTCCAAACAGGTTTGGACCTGTTATCCTTAATATGAATTTGGGATGATTCTAGAGGGATTTTTCAATATATCATAAGAGTCCAAAGAGGTTTGGTAATATGTAAGTACTCTTAATATGTTTTTCAATATATTTTAAGAGTCCAAAGAGGTTTGGTTATATGAAAGTATTCCAAAGAGGTTTGGTCCTGTTATCCTAAATGTGAATTTGTGATGATTCTAAAGGGATTTTTCAATTATATCATAAGTGTTTAAAGAGGTTTGGTAATATGTGAGTACTCTTAATATGTTTTTCAATATATCATAAGAGTCCAAAGAGGTTTGGTTATATGTAAGTATTCCAAAGAGGTTTGGACCTGTTATCCTTAATATGAATTTGGGATGATTCCAAAGAGATTTTTCAATATATAATGTGAATTTGGGATGATTCTAAAGGGATTTTTAAATATATCATAAGGGTTTAAAGAGGGTTGGTAATATGTGAGTATTCCAAAGAGGTTTGGTCCTGTTATCCTTAATATGAATTTGGGATGATTCTAAAGGGATTTTTCAATATATTTTAAGAGTCCAAAGAGGTTTGGTCCTATTATTCTTAAAATAAATTTGGGATGATTCTAAATGAATTTTTCAATATATCATAAGAGTCCAAAGAGGTTTGGTAATATGTGAGTATTCCAAAGAGGTTTGGTACTGTTATCCTTAATATGACTTTGGGATGATTCTAATGGGATTTTCAATATATCATAAGAGTTTAAAGACGTTTGGTAATATGTGAGTACTCTTAATATGTTTTTTCAATATATTTTAAGATTCCAAAGAGGTTTGATTATATGTAAGTATTCCAAAGAGGTTTGGTACTGTTATCCTTAATATGAATTTGGGATGATTCCAAAGAGATTTTTCAATATATCATAAGAGTCCAAAGAGGTTTGGTAATATGTGAGTACTCTTAATATGTTTTTTCAATATATTATAAGAGTCCAAAGAGGTTTGGTTATATGTAAGTATTCCAAAGAGGTTTGGTCCTGTTATCCTTAATATGACTTTGGGATGATTCTAGAGGGATTTTTCAATATATCCTTAGAGTCCAAAGAGGTTTGGTAATATGTAAGTACTCTTAATATGTTTTTCAATATATTATAAGAGTCCAAAGAGGTTTGGTTATATGTAAGTATTCCAAAGAGGTTTGGTCCTGTTATCCTTAATATGAATTTGGGATGATTCTAATGGGATTTTCAATATATCATAACAGTTTAAAGAGGTTTAGTAATATGTGAGTACTTTTAATATGTTTTTCAATATATTATAAGAGTCCAAAGAGGTTTGATTATATGTAAGTATTCCAAAGAGGTTTGGTACTGTTATCCTAAATGTGAATTTGTGATGATTCTAAAGGGATTTTTCAATTATATCATAAGTGTTTAAAGAGGTTTGGTAATATGTGAGTACTCTTAATATGTTTTTCAATATATCATAAGAGTCCAAAGAGGTTTGGCTATATGTAAGTATTCCAAAGAGGTTTGGACCTGTTATCCTTAATATGAATTTGGAATGATTCTAAAGGGATTTTTCAATATATTTTAAGAGTCCAAAGAGGTTTGGTCCTGTTATTCTTAAAATAAATTTGGGATGATTCTAAAGGAATTTTTCAATATATCATAAGAGTCCAAAGAGGTTTGGTTATATGTAAGTATTCCAAACAGGTTTGGTCCTGTTATCCTTAATACGAATTTGGGATGATTCTATAGGGATTTTTCAATATATCATAAGAGTCCAAAGAGGTTTGGTAATATGTAAGTACTCTTAATATGTTTTTCAATATATTATAAGAGTCCAAAGAGGTTTGGTTATATGAAAGTATTCCAAAGAGGTTTGGTCCTGTTATCCTAAATGTGAATTTGTGATGATTCCAAAGGGATTCTTCAATTATATCATAAGTGTTTAAAGAGGTTTGGTAATATGTGAGTACTCTTAATATGTTTTTCAATATATCATAAGAGTCCAAAGAGGTTTGGTTATATGTAAGTATTCCAAAGAGGTTTGGACCTGTTATCCTTAATATGAATTTGGGATGATTCCAAAGAGATTTTTCAATATATAATGTGAATTTGGGATGATTCTAAAGGGATTTTTAAATATATCATAAGAGTTTAAAGAGGGTTGGTAATATGTGAGTATTCCAAAGAGGTTTGGTCCTGTTATCCTTAATATGAATTTGGAATGATTCTAAAGGGATTTTTCAATATATTTTAAGAGTCCAAAGAGGTTTGGTCCTGTTATTCTTAAAATAAATTTGGGATGATTCTAAAGGAATTTTTCAATATATCATAAGAGTCCAAAGAGGTTTGGTTATATGTAAGTATTCCAAACAGGTTTGGTCCTGTTATCCTTAATACGAATTTGGGATGATTCTATAGGGATTTTTCAATATATCATAAGAGTCCAAAGAGGTTTGGTAATATGTAAGTACTCTTAATATGTTTTTCAATATATTATAAGAGTCCAAAGAGGTTTGGTTATATGAAAGTATTCCAAAGAGGTTTGGTCCTGTTATCCTAAATGTGAATTTGTGATGATTCCAAAGGGATTCTTCAATTATATCATAAGTGTTTAAAGAGGTTTGGTAATATGTGAGTACTCTTAATATGTTTTTCAATATATCATAAGAGTCCAAAGAGGTTTGGTTATATGTAAGTATTCCAAAGAGGTTTGGACCTGTTATCCTTAATATGAATTTGGGATGATTCCAAAGAGATTTTTCAATATATAATGTGAATTTGGGATGATTCTAAAGGGATTTTTAAATATATCATAAGAGTTTAAAGAGGGTTGGTAATATGTGAGTATTCCAAAGAGGTGTGGTCCTGTTATCCTTAATATGAATTTGGAATGATTCTAAAGGGATTTTTCAATATATTTTAAGAGTCCAAAGAGGTTTGGTCCTGTTATTCTTAAAATAAATTTGGGATGATTCTAAAGGAATTTTTCAATATATCATAAGAGTCCAAAGAGGTTTGGTTATATGTAAGTATTCCAAACAGGTTTGGTCCTGTTATCCTTAATACGAATTTGGGATGATTCTATAGGGATTTTTCAATATATCATAAGAGTCCAAAGAGGTTTGGTAATATGTAAGTACTCTTAATATGTTTTTCAATATATTATAAGAGTCCAAAGAGGTTTGGTTATATGAAAGTATTCCAAAGAGGTTTGGTCCTGTTATCCTAAATGTGAATTTGTGATGATTCCAAAGGGATTCTTCAATTATATCATAAGTGTTTAAAGAGGTTTGGTAATATGTGAGTACTCTTAATATGTTTTTCAATATATCATAAGAGTCCAAAGAGGTTTGGTTATATGTAAGTATTCCAAAGAGGTTTGGACCTGTTATCCTTAATATGAATTTGGGATGATTCCAAAGAGATTTTTCAATATATAATGTGAATTTGGGATGATTCTAAAGGGATTTTTAAATATATCATAAGAGTTTAAAGAGGGTTGGTAATATGTGAGTATTCCAAAGAGGTTTGGTCCTGTTATCCTTAATATGAATTTGGAATGATTCTAAAGGGATTTTTCAATATATTTTAAGAGTCCAAAGAGGTTTGGTCCTGTTATTCTTAAAATAAATTTGGGATGATTCTAAAGGAATTTTTCAATATATCATAAGAGTCCAAAGAGGTTTGGTTATATGTAAGTATTCCAAACAGGTTTGGTCCTGTTATCCTTAATACGAATTTGGGATGATTCTATAGGGATTTTTCAATATATCATAAGAGTCCAAAGAGGTTTGGTAATATGTAAGTACTCTTAATATGTTTTTCAATATATTATAAGAGTCCAAAGAGGTTTGGTTATATGAAAGTATTCCAAAGAGGTTTGGTCCTGTTATCCTAAATGTGAATTTGTGATGATTCCAAAGGGATTCTTCAATTATATCATAAGTGTTTAAAGAGGTTTGGTAATATGTGAGTACTCTTAATATGTTTTTCAATATATCATAAGAGTCCAAAGAGGTTTGGTTATATGTAAGTATTCCAAAGAGGTTTGGACCTGTTATCCTTAATATGAATTTGGGATGATTCCAAAGAGATTTTTCAATATATAATGTGAATTTGGGATGATTCTAAAGGGATTTTTAAATATATCATAAGAGTTTAAAGAGGGTTGGTAATATGTGAGTATTCCAAAGAGGTGTGGTCCTGTTATCCTTAATATGAATTTGGAATGATTCTAAAGGGATTTTTCAATATATTTTAAGAGTCCAAAGAGGTTTGGTCCTGTTATTCTTAAAATAAATTTGGGATGATTCTAAAGGAATTTTTCAATATATCATAAGAGTCCAAAGAGGTTTGGTTATATGTAAGTATTCCAAACAGGTTTGGTCCTGTTATCCTTAATACGAATTTGGGATGATTCTATAGGGATTTTTCAATATATCATAAGAGTCCAAAGAGGTTTGGTAATATGTAAGTACTCTTAATATGTTTTTCAATATATTATAAGAGTCCAAAGAGGTTTGGTTATATGAAAGTATTCCAAAGAGGTTTGGTCCTGTTATCCTAAATGTGAATTTGTGATGATTCCAAAGGGATTCTTCAATTATATCATAAGTGTTTAAAGAGGTTTGGTAATATGTGAGTACTCTTAATATGTTTTTCAATATATCATAAGAGTCCAAAGAGGTTTGGTTATATGTAAGTATTCCAAAGAGGTTTGGACCTGTTATCCTTAATATGAATTTGGGATGATTCCAAAGAGATTTTTCAATATATAATGTGAATTTGGGATGATTCTAAAGGGATTTTTAAATATATCATAAGAGTTTAAAGAGGGTTGGTAATATGTGAGTATTCCAAAGAGGTTTGGTCCTGTTATCCTTAATATGAATTTGGAATGATTCTAAAGGGATTTTTCAATATATTTTAAGAGTCCAAAGAGGTTTGGTCCTGTTATTCTTAAAATAAATTTGGGATGATTCTAAAGGAATTTTTCAATATATCATAAGAGTCCAAAGAGGTTTGGTTATATGTAAGTATTCCAAACAGGTTTGGTCCTGTTATCCTTAATACGAATTTGGGATGATTCTATAGGGATTTTTCAATATATCATAAGAGTCCAAAGAGGTTTGGTAATATGTAAGTACTCTTAATATGTTTTTCAATATATTATAAGAGTCCAAAGAGGTTTGGTTATATGAAAGTATTCCAAAGAGGTTTGGTCCTGTTATCCTAAATGTGAATTTGTGATGATTCCAAAGGGATTCTTCAATTATATCATAAGTGTTTAAAGAGGTTTGGTAATATGTGAGTACTCTTAATATGTTTTTCAATATATCATAAGAGTCCAAAGAGGTTTGGTTATATGTAAGTATTCCAAAGAGGTTTGGACCTGTTATCCTTAATATGAATTTGGGATGATTCCAAAGAGATTTTTCAATATATAATGTGAATTTGGGATGATTCTAAAGGGATTTTTAAATATATCATAAGAGTTTAAAGAGGGTTGGTAA
This sequence comes from Saxidomus purpurata, assembly GCA_022818135.1. Taxonomy (NCBI): domain Eukaryota; kingdom Metazoa; phylum Mollusca; class Bivalvia; order Venerida; family Veneridae; genus Saxidomus; species Saxidomus purpurata. The sequence continues at coordinate 4,903 of JAFMSR010003526.1, read as the reverse complement.
TATGTGAGTATTCCAAAGAGGTGTGGTCCTGTTATCCTTAATATGAATTTGGAATGATTCTAAAGGGATTTTTCAATATATTTTAAGAGTCCAAAGAGGTTTGGTCCTGTTATTCTTAAAATAAATTTGGGATGATTCTAAAGGAATTTTTCAATATATCATAAGAGTCCAAAGAGGTTTGGTTATATGTAAGTATTCCAAACAGGTTTGGTCCTGTTATCCTTAATACGAATTTGGGATGATTCTATAGGGATTTTTCAATATATCATAAGAGTCCAAAGAGGTTTGGTAATATGTAAGTACTCTTAATATGTTTTTCAATATATTATAAGAGTCCAAAGAGGTTTGGTTATATGAAAGTATTCCAAAGAGGTTTGGTCCTGTTATCCTAAATGTGAATTTGTGATGATTCCAAAGGGATTCTTCAATTATATCATAAGTGTTTAAAGAGGTTTGGTAATATGTGAGTACTCTTAATATGTTTTTCAATATATCATAAGAGTCCAAAGAGGTTTGGTTATATGTAAGTATTCCAAAGAGGTTTGGACCTGTTATCCTTAATATGAATTTGGGATGATTCCAAAGAGATTTTTCAATATATAATGTGAATTTGGGATGATTCTAAAGGGATTTTTAAATATATCATAAGAGTTTAAAGAGGGTTGGTAATATGTGAGTATTCCAAAGAGGTTTGGTCCTGTTATCCTTAATATGAATTTGGGATGATTCTAAAGGGATTTTTCAATATATCATAAGAGTTTAAAGAGGTTTAGTAATATGTGAGTACTTTTAATATGTTTTTCAATATATTATAAGAGTCCAAAGAGGTTTGATTATATGTAAGTATTCCAAAGAGGTTTGGTCCTGTTATCCTTAATATGATTTTGGGTTGATTCTAAAGGGATTTTTCAATATATCCTTAGAGTCCAAAGAGGTTTGGTAATATGTAAGTACTCTTAATATGTTTTTCAATATATTATAAGAGTCCAAAGAGGTTTGGTTATATGAAAGTATTCCAAAGAGGTTTGGTCCTGTTATCCTAAATATGAATTTGGGATGATTCTAAAGGGATTTTTCAATTATATCATAAGAGTTTAAAGAGGTTTGGTAATATGTGAGTACTCTTAGTATGTTTTTCAATATATCATAAGAGTCCAAAGAGGTTTGGTTATATGTAAGTATTCCAAAGAGGTTTGGTCCTGTTATCCTTAATATGACTTTGGGATGATTCCAAAGAGATTTTTCAATATATAATGTGAATTTGGGATGATCCTTAAGGGTTTTTTTTATATCATAAGGGTTTAAAGAGGTTTGGTAATATGTGAGTATTCCAAAGAGGTTTGGTCCTGTTATCCTTAATTTGAATTTGGGAGGATTCTAAAGGGATTTTTCAATATATCATAAGAGTCCAAAGAGGTTTGGTTATATGTAAGTATTCCAAAGAGGTTTGGTCCTGTTATCCTTAATATGAATTTGGGATGATTCTAAAGGGATTTTTCAATATATCATAAGAGTTTAAAGAGGTTTAGTAATATGTGAGTACTTTTAATATGTTTTTCAATATATTATAAGAGTCCAAAGAGGTTTGATTATATGTAAGTATTCCAAAGAGGTTTGGTCCTGTTATCCTTAATATGATTTTGGGTTGATTCTAAAGGGATTTTTCAATATATCCTTAGAGTCCAAAGAGGTTTGGTAATATGTAAGTACTCTTAATATGTTTTTCAATATATTATAAGAGTCCAAAGAGGTTTGGTTATATGAAAGTATTCCAAAGAGGTTTGGTCCTGTTATCCTAAATATGAATTTGGGATGATTCTAAAGGGATTTTTCAATTATATCATAAGAGTTTAAAGAGGTTTGGTAATATGTGAGTACTCTTAGTATGTTTTTCAATATATCATAAGAGTCCAAAGAGGTTTGGTTATATGTAAGTATTCCAAAGAGGTTTGGTCCTGTTATCCTTAATATGACTTTGGGATGATTCCAAAGAGATTTTTCAATATATAATGTGAATTTGGGATGATCCTTAAGGGTTTTTTTATATCATAAGGGTTTAAAGAGGTTTGGTAATATGTGAGTATTCCAAAGAGGTTTGGTCCTGTTATCCTTAATTTGAATTTGGGAGGATTCTAAAGGGATTTTTCAATATATCATAAGAGTCCAAAGAGGTTTGGTTATATGTAAGTATTCCAAAGAGGTTTGGTCCTATTATCCTTAATATGAATTTGGGATGATTCTAAAGGGATTTTTCAATATATCATAAGAGTCCAAAGAGGTTTGGTAATCTGTTACTTTTCCAAAGAGGTTTGTTCCCTTCCTACATAACATGAATTTTGGAAGATTCAAAAGAGAATTCTCGAAATATTATAAGAGTCCAAAGAGATTTGGTACTCTGTAAGTATTCCAAAGAGGTCTGGTAATTTTCAGATTTTCCAAAAAGGTTTGGTCATGTTATCCATAATTTGAATTTGGGAAGATTCCATAGAGATTTTTTAATATACTTAAAGAGTTTAAAAAGGTTTAGTAATATGTAAGTATTCTAAATAGGTTTTTCAATATTTAAGAGTCCAAAGAGGTTAGGTAATATGTAAGTATTCCAAAGAGGTTTGGTCCTGTTATCCTTAATATGAATTTGGGATGATTCCAAAGAGATTTTTCAATATACTTTAAGAATCCAAAGAGACTTGGTACTATGTAACTTTTCCAAAGAGGTTTAGTCCTGTTATCCATTATTTGAATTAAGGAAGATTCCATAGAGATTTTTCAATATACTATAAGAGTTTAAAGCGGTTTAGTAATATATAAGTACTCTAAATATTTTTTTGAATATATTATAAGAGTTCAAAGAGATTTGGTTATATGTAAGTACTCCAAAGAGGTTTGGTCCTGTTATCCTTAATATGAATTAAAGAGGTTTCTTACTCTGTGAAGATTCCAATGAGGTTTGGTCCCATTATTAAAAATGGAAAATTTGAAGAGTCAAAACATATTTGGTAATAAATAATTTCAATCCGAATGCAAATTTGATAAATATCCAAAGGGCTTTTACAAATTATTCTTAAAGTACAAAGCGGTTTAATAATTTGTTTCGAGTCGAAAGACGTTTAGTCGTAGTTTTTAATTGAAATTTTACCATGAGTTCAAGGAGATTTGACAATAAAATCAAAGAGACTTGTTACTCTGTGAAGAAAGACTTCAAAGAAATTTGCAATTAGTTAGTTCAGACGTTGGACAATTTCTAAAGATTTCAAACAGATTAAGTATTCTGCAAGTGAAAGAGTAGACATTTGGCAAAATATTTTAATAGTTTAAACGGGTTTGGTTCTTTTTATAGATTCCAAAGAGGTTTCGTATTTCTCAAAAGAGGTTTGTCACTATCCTTCTAAATAGGGGATTTAATGATTCCATATAAATTTGGCTTTTTGTTTGATGACTCCAAAGGATGAAAACTCTGTTAAGATTCCAAAGAGTTTTGGTCCTGTAGAATGGAAATTTGTAGATTTGGCAATTAGTTCTTGGTCCAAAGAAGTTTGATACTGTATTAAGGACTTATAGGATTCCAAAGAGATTTGCCATTTGTTTGTATTTCGTATTTTGTAATATTCCAACAGTTTTTTAGTGTAAATAGGTTTCTAACTCTGTAAAGAGTCGAAATAAGTTTGGCGATTTGTTTTAACAATCCAAAGAAAATTGTTGCTCTGTAACGACTGCAAAGATGTAAACATTTCAAAAGTTCAGCCATATCCTTATAAATATCGACCTTTAGCATTACGTCGAGATTTGATCGTTTATTGTATTAGTCCAAAGAGAAATGTTACTCTGAAGACGTTTTGGACTGGCTGTTTAATTAACATAGAAATTTGGTTAGATTAAACAAGACCTGTCCCTCATAGGAACGAGGTCTCCACACTCTCGGTCCTCCCCATGTCACCAACAATTGTGCCACGTTATTATACGATCCATGCATGACAAAGTTAGAATTCAAACAGTTTTCCATTACTTTTAAACTCTAACTGTGACCTTAACATTTGAGGAAGGGACGTGGGTCTTGCACACGACACATCGTCTTGATGTGCTGAATATTACTTTAAAATCAACCAATGCATGACAAAATTACAGCCAGAGCACGAATGTGTACATATATACAGGATTCTACTGTTTTCCAACTCTAAGTGTGACCTTGTATTGACATTTAGGAATGGGACATGGGTATTGCACGCGACACGTCGTCTATATGTGCTGAACATTTTGTGCCAAGTTATTTTAACATTATTCAATGCATGTCAAAGTTACAGCCCAGACACGAAAAAATGTAAGGCCGGACGTTCGGACAGACAGACGGACTGTGCGGTGGCATGAAAAGGAGTTGTACGTGTATGTAGTCAAAGGTAATGCGCATATCGTGAATAGCGTTAGTCATCAGAAAACACAGAGTTACAAAGATCTCGAGGTGTAAAGACTCTTAGAAGAGATAGTTTTCTGTACAGATTCCAAAGAGGTTTGGTTATTTTGTACAATATTGAAATTTGATGGAATCCGCAACAATTTTTCCATTCATTCTTATAGTTCAACATACATAAAGACACCCCAAACAGATTTAAGAGATTTGGTACAGAAGTTCAATCAATAATAACATAAAAGATAGAAAGTTATAAAGACCGTACAGCTAGTAACGTAACGGATACCGCAGTAGTGCTTTTATCCACTATAACCAAATAGTCCCCATATCAATGCATTAAAAGCTTACAAACACCAGCTTTCCGTTACTTTGACTGCCCCTTGTATTTCTACCATTTAATTGTCATCTCATAGAAATAATAATCAAGCTTTAAACCTTTTATCTGATTTCATACAACAACATATATTCTTACGCGGAATGATTGACAGGTATAAAGCTCTT
>JAFMSR010003525.1:0-13635 GCA_022818135.1 Saxidomus purpurata | reverse complement strand
GTACCTTTCCGCTTTTTCTATAATTCAACCTTGACATTGAAATTGTAAACAAACAGGTGTCTTCAAGTTTCGTGCGCGCTTTTTTCAATTATAATTAACTGGCTCGTATTATGATCTTCTGCTCTTATGGAATAAAGCGTTTGTACTTGCAATACGCTTGAATATACTCACAAACATTAAATTTATCCGTGTTCTGTCCAAGAAGGTAGGAAATGTCATAGGTTTTCACGATACAAACACTGAAACTTACCGTGTTTTCACATCAATTTATTTTTCCATAGTAAACAAGCTTGCATGTGCATACTGTATACAGCAATGACCTATACCTCCTGGTAGCATAATTATCAATGCTAATTTTTTTTTAATAGTGGCAGTAAATGATATGGTCGTTCTGACCAGTGCAGATCTAGTTTTGGTAGCCTAATTAATTTGGCGTTTCAGTGTGACCCCTTTCACAGATCTGATATTTTATAACTGTCCAACCTCTACAGGTGAACAACTATAAAATATCAGCCTATAAATTTGGTTTGCCTTCGAAGTCGAAATAGTTAAGACTATTTACTATAGTTTTGGCTCCCAAAACTCTAAATGCGGCTATTTTTATATTTTGTTTTGTGTCAAGCATATACCTGTAAACCTGATACGCAGAAGTTGTTTTAGCTAGTGCAGATCACGATCAAACGTCTGAACATTCTCAGCACTGCTTGCTATCAAGTAAAAACATTTTCACTTAAACACTTTCAACACAATGTGTATGCCCAAATAGAATGATCAACAATTCCATTTTAGAAATACAACGGGGCAAGGGTTTACTTTCCCTACCTACTGATTGCACAGGTAGAAGGAACATACTTTTGACCCTCCCCCACCACCACTCGTTGAACCCTCTCTATGTTTTTTTATCTTAATCTTCAATAAACCAATGTACTAATGTATTTATGCATTTTAAAACTGCAGATATCATACTAAATTTAAAACAAAAAATTGTTCATTGCTCAACTATGGTAAGAGCTCTGAAAAAAAAGTTTTTAAATTCATTATGATATTAGTAGATAGATGGACAATTGGCTCATCCTTAAGATCCTTGCCATTATCTTTCAAGAAAATGTCGAATCTTAGCCAACAAACAGAGCCATGACTGCTGTGTGCATAAATTTGTAATAATGGTGCAAGTATTGCTACATGATTGTACAGTATTCAGGAAATTAATCAACATAATTCTTCTTTTTCCAGAGATGATTGATTGATTTCATGTAACTGAATCAAAATGATAATTACTAGATTAACTAGAGCTATCACTAAATGTGATTAATACCCCCAAAAGGATTGCTTTATAAACTGAAGAAGTTCGTAGTAACATAATACCTTGCAAACAAACTAAAAAGAGATATTGTTCTTAGCAGTTCCTCTCATTGTGCTTGACCATTGTATGAAGTTGTATTGAATTCCAACTTGTAGTTTTTCGAAAAATGCTCCAGACAGGGAAAAGTAACAAAGGGCAATAACACTGTAATTAGTCAAGATGGAGTTATGGTTCCTGTGCACTGCACTCCCTCTCACTGTGCTTGACCATTGTATGAAGTTGTATTGAATTCCAACCAGAAGTTTTCAAGTTATGCTCCGGACAAGGAAAAGTAACAAAGGGTAATAACTCTGTAATGAGTCAAGATGGAGTTATGGTTCCTGTGCACTGCACTTCCTCTAAATGTACTTGACCATTGTATGAGGTTGTACTGAATTCCAACTAGTAGTTTTCAAGTTATGCTTCGGACAAGGAAAAGTAACAAAGGGCAATAACTCAGTAAATACTCAAGATAGAGTTATAGTTATTGTACACTGCACTTCCTCTGAGTGTGCTTGATCATTGTATGAAGTTGTATTGAATTCCAACTTGTAGTTTTCAAGTTATGCTCCGGACAAGGAAAAGTAACAAAGGGCAATAACTCTGTAATTAGTCAAGATGGAGTTATAGTTCTTGTGCACTGCACTTCCTCTCAATGTGCTTGACCATTGTATGAAGTTGTATTGAATTCCAACTAGTAGTTTTCAAGTTATGCTCCGGACAAGTAAAAGTAACAAAGGGCAATAACTCAGTAAATACTCAAGATAGAGTTATAGTTCTTGTACACTGCACTTCCTCTGAGTGTGCTTGATCATTGTATGAAGTTGTATTGAATTCCAACTAGTAGTTTTCAAGTTATGCTCCGGACAAGGAAAAGTAACAAAGGGCAATAACTCTGTAATTAGTCAAGATGGAGTTATGGTTCTTGTGCACTGCACTTCCTCTTACTGTGCTTGACCATTGTATGAAGTTGTATTGAATTCCAACTAGTAGTTTTCAAGTTATGCTCCGGACAAGGAAAAGTAACAAAGGGCAATAACTCTGTAATTAGTCAAGATGGAGTTATAGTTCTTGTGCACTGCACTTCCTCTCAATGTGCTTGACCATTGTATGAAGTTGTATTGAATTCCAACTAGTAGTTTTCAAGTTATGCTCCGGACAAGGAAAATGCAACAGACCGCCCGACCGACCGACCGACCGACCGACCGACCGACCAACCACCGGGTGACTCCTATATACCCCCCTAAACTTCGTTTTGGGGGTATAATAAAAACTGAAGAAACAAAACTTATTCAAAATAGAACTTCACATTTGCTTGATAGCAGTAGCAGGTGAAGTACTTCAAACTTCAGTAATTACAACTTCAGTAATTACAATATAACCTGTACATGTGATATCAGGACTAAAGCGACTAAATTCTGATAGAGATTTGTGAGAAATGACAAAATTCTAGTGAAGATAATCTATTCATCATCATCATCTTCGATAATGGCTAACCGTAACTGACTATTATGGCCATGCGTGGGTTATTTTCGTTACGGCACAAGATGTACAGTGAAAATGTGAAGCTGTTAAATCTGTAGTTCTAGTTTGGCATACATGTTATTATTTCCAAGGACATATTTTAAAAGTAACAGCTTCATGATCATATTGAAGCACAAGAGATGTCTGTAAGACATGGTGCTGGACAATTCTCAGTGCATGCCAGTAAAACAAAACTTTTGACAATAAAAGGCAAAACAAACATAAGTCTGTCATTAAGCCAAACAGAAAAAATAAAAAATAAAAACTTTGTTTATCCTGCTGTAGATGTTGAAAGTAAAGAAGCATTTTAAGTTTTAACTTTCTAGTTGTATCCAAGATATTGGACTTTATAAAAATCTTTAAAAAAATCTTAAGTTTAAAAGTGGCATAATTCTGTCAAAATAAAAACTGAGTTATGGAGATTGTTTCCTCAGTTGTATATGTTGATGGTAAAAATACAGTTTGAATTTCAAGTCAACACCTTTGATAGTATCCAAGTAGCTGGACTTTATAAAAAAAAACTTTAACCAACACTCACGCCAGGGTGAGTACATTTTGTACAATATTCTTCAAATAGTCAATCTACAAAGGGACAGAAAACATCCAAAGTCTGGCAAGACATTTTAGTTTCAGGTTAATTCAATAGTGTGAATTAAATCAACATTAATTAAACTAAATAATGATATTCTCACAAAAACACAGTTTAATTCATTAGTAAAAGTCAGCTTAAAAAATCATGATAAATTTAATACAGTTAAATAGTATCATTGCAGTTTGAGCAAAACAATTGAGTAATTAGTAAATACTAAAATGTACAGTAGGAATGTAAAATGTCCTAAAGACATTCATGTACCTATTTTAAAAGCTTGTTGCACTCCTACTATTAAATTTAAAGACAAAATGTACAAGGTAGCACTGTATAAAACTACTTGAGAAACAAAATTTAATGTCAGATAGCTCAGTTGGATAGAGCAACCCATGCTTAGTGCAATGTTAAAAGCTATGGGGAGACTTGGGTTCAAATCCCAATCTGATTTTCTTTTGTTTTACAGTCATGTAGTTTATATAGTATTGCTTGTGAATTAAAATTTAGTTTTACTCTTACCTATGAAACTGGAGTGCATAAAGTTGATATCAAAATAACTGTTTATTTCTATTGTCCAGCTAATTACATTACAATAAGTTGTATTTCTTTTCAAGAAAATGTGCATGCTTAAGCTCTCAATATCCTAGACAAACTTTTTAACTCCAGCATCAAACTTTTGTAAATAGCAACTAAATTTAATAAAAGTCATGTCTACATGCTTTCCTGTACAAACTGAGAATGGAAATTTATAACATGGGCTGCACCTACAGTTTTGTAAAAAAGTTCAATACATTTTCTAGTCCTTCTTGAAAATGTCTATGCAAATACTGTGGTGGCTGCACTCCTACTGTCTTACATGGAAATATCTGAGCTACAGTAGTGAGTACAATCATACATGTTATTAAAGCTGAAAGTACATAGAAGATAGGTGTTAAATGTAAAACAAGAGGGCCAAGATGGCCCTATATCGCTCACCTTGGTACAAGTCCACTTGCCTGGTGGAAGATCACTAGATAATGTTATATACCAAATAAGTTTTCCTATATACGCCTTTGTAAAACAAATGATTCCCCCCCCCCTCGGGCAAGGTCAATTTTGACCCCAGGGGCATAATTTGAACAAACTTTGAAGAGGTTTCCTAGGCAATGCTACATGCCAAATATCTAAGCTCTAGGCCTTGTGGTTTCAGAGAAAAAGATTTTTAAAGTTTTCCCTATATAAGCCTATGTAAAACTAAGTGACCCCCGGTGCGGGGTCAATTTTGACCCAGGGGTCATAATTTGAACAATCTTGGTAGAGGTCCACTAGCCAATGCTACATGCCAAATATCTAAGCTCTAGGCCTTGTGGTTTCAAAGAAGAAGATTTTTAAAGTTTTTACTATATAAGCCTATGTAAAACTAAGTGACCCCCAGTGCGGGGTCAATTTTGATCCAGGGCTCATAATTTGAACAATCTTGGTAGAGGTCCACTAGCTAATGCTACATGCTAAATATCTTAGCTCTAGGCCTTTTGGTTTCAGAGAAGAAGATTTTTAAAGTTTTTCCTATATATTCCTATGCAAAACTAAGTGACCCCCGGTGCGGGGTCAATTTTGACCCGGGGGTCATAATTTGAACAATCTTGGTAGAGGTCCACTAGACAATGCTACATGCCAAATATCTTAGCTCTAGGCCTTGTGGTTTCAGAGAAGAAGATTTTTAAAGTTTTTCCTATATATTCCTATGCAAAAACTAAGTGCCCACCCGCGCGGGGTCAATTTTGACCCGGGGGTCATAATTTGAACAATCTTGGTAGAGGTCCACTAGACAATGCTACATGCCAAATATCTTAGCTCTAGGCCTTGTGGTTTCAGAAAAGAAGATTTTTAAAGTTTTTCCTATTTGTTGCCATAGCAACCAGAGTTCTGCATGGAATGGAATTCTTTGAACAACTTTGATAGAGCTTCATGCAAGGAACATCCCTGCAAAGTCTCATCAACATTGGCCCAGTGGTTTCAGAGGAGATGTCGTTTGAAGGAAATGGTGGACGGACGTACGACGTACGACCCGGACGGAATGCGATCCTAATAGCTACTCTGGCACTTTGTGCTAAAAAACAAGCATGAATCAATTCTATTATACGCCAAAAAAATCCCCAAAACATTGTTTTGTATACACAATTATTATTTATATTTTATTATATATTTTACAAAATTACAATTCAGAAAATAATTAATTTTGGTCCAAGTTATATATCTGATTTATCAGAAATTCTACAATTCATAGTCTTGAAAAAATTTAATGACTTCAATAACATGATTAAGTAGATTTCTGTACAAAAAATTGTTGTTTGCACCTTTTAGAATATTTTGGAGTTCTAATTGACCTTTACCCTGTAAATTGTTTGAGACAGGCTTATTCAAAGCTTTCAACTTACTAATATCATTAGGTCTCAGTCAAGATTATGTACAGACTGATCATGATCTGCACTGGTCACATAGACAAAATCACTTCTTTCCAGCAGGTTAACAGTAAGTTTAGTTTATACCAATTTATTTTAGCTTGATTGTGAAGAAAGCTTGAAGCTTGAAGCTTATTGAGTCACTCACGGGTATGCTTCATGGAAAAACCAGTACTCACAGGTGTCACGTAAACCAGTACTCACAGGTGTCATGTAAGGAGGTACAGTCTTGACCTTGGTGGGGCTTGAACCCATAACCTCTAGGATGAGTGGCAGACACCTTAATCTCTACACTATCGCTCCCCATTAATAGGAAAATAAGTCATATGTACATACTGGTCTGATCTAGACATTAAAAACTAAACTCATTTAGTTGCCATGATATATAATATTGTACTGAAGATGAAGTTTCCTTTGAAATGTGTAACTAGTGTTTCTAAGTGTAAATAAATCAGTTGTGAAGTTTAAGAAAAGTGCACATCCATCTATCCTAGAAGTTTACTTCGCAACTTTGTCAAATGCTTGAAATGTCTCACTGTTTTTTTTTAAATATTCCCTATTAAAACCTGTGGAGTACTTACTTTGTGCAGTAACTACTATCATACGATTGTGTCTAATGTGCTTATAAATTGCAGAAAACAGGTCAGTCTGTTAAACAGTCAATACTAATACTACTTTCTGATTTATGTTTACAACAGGGTATTGTAACAACTGGAAAGACCTTAATATATTGTTGTGGTATGATACAAATAATGAAAGCCAATATGGCATTCTACGGCCTAAGTCGGCCTTGCTCACCAACTAGCTTCTGTGGTGATGTGGTCCTACTCCGTGATTGAGTAGTTTTAAGAGTCGCTGGCTTGAAATCAACAATACAGTACCTCATATGGAGTCAAGGTTATGGGTTCGAGCGTAATGGTGCTCCGCACACTCATCCTTTGTCAAGATCGGATTAGTATCTCCAGAGTTATTGCCCTTTAATTGTTATTTTCTTCTATATTCAATATAAACACATTAAAATTATGTTTCTTTACAAAATTAAATTGTAATTCACTCAAATAATTTAATGATCACTCTATCTAATATCCACCCCCTACACTTCGATTGTTTAATGATTCCCATTAAGGGAGTGTAGTGCTTTTCTGAAATACTCTATATTAATTTGAGTGCTGAAAAAAGAATAAGCCCTCAGAGATGAGGCCCTAAATAGGCAATGGGGTGGTGAAATTTTAAAATGCTTCTTTTTTCTGTAAAGGTTTGTCAGAATATTCTTTTATTTGGCATAAATCATCAATTTTGTATTCTCTAACAACAGAAAATTTAGAAACTGGATTTGTACAGAAATGAGGCCCTTAAGGGGATGTAGTGCTTTTGTTATACAATAACTCTGTATAGAAACTCGAGAATTCTTGTTGTCTGACAGTAGAAGTACTGATTTAATTTAACTACAACAATTAAGTTCTTTATGACTGTAACTTGAAGAAATAAAATATCACCTCGCAGATGAGGTCCTAGTGGGGTGGTCAAAATTTAAAAATGTTTTTTTTTTTCTGAAACAGACAGACCAATACACTTTCCAGTTGTTCTTTTTAAGCTATTTGCTTAATTATTTCACTAAATTAAGAGATAGCAGACTCATGTAAGTTGATGATGTAACAACACAAAAGGATTCATAAAACATTTGTTTGTATATGTATTTTAATATGTACAATGTATTTGTTAATCGTCGACTACCCATGAACCTCTTTACGCTTTGCTACAGGAGTGGTACATGTAACAAAATATCTAACGGGGGTTCCGACGATGGTATTAGTTACAATATAACAAATGTTTTCTGAATCCTTTTGTATTATTACATGATAAAGCTAGAGAAAAGGATCTAGACTTATAATTATATTTTCAGGGGTTTTACTAACTGCCCATGTGGAATATAACTGGCTTGAACGTCTCACCATTTACTTTACATATACCTAGCTAATCTCAACAGAAAACTAACCATTAAATTGAAGTACTGAGGGTCAATATGTAATCACTTCTTAAATGTCCCTTACTCTCTGGTCAAATTGAAATCCTGTTATTTTATCAACTCAGTGCTAGATTTCATTATATTATTTTATCTAAGCTATTGTTACAATAGCCAAAGTAAACAAACAACATAAATTACATTCACTTGTACTAATAATTTGGTAATAAAGCACTTTCTTTTCATGACTTCTCAGATAATTGTTTGGGTACTTTATCCAGAAGAACTATCCACATGTTTCTAGTCTTCAATGGCGTTATTGCATGTTTCCCTTTGACACTTATCCATGCCCTCATACTGTGAATAGTTTTGTTCCAAATTGTCTATAGCAACAGAAAAGTTGATATTAATTTGACTGTCATTATGAGAATGTGACACTGAAATAGCAAATGTTTCCCTGATATGTATTAAACCTAAACATTGGAGGGTCCATGGTACATGAAGTAAAGCCGCAGACTTCTGCATTGAGTTCAAATAAAATTTTATCATACACATGTAGGATTTTTGTCAAGAAAGTTTTACATTGCTGAAAGAACCAGGACACCTTTGCTTTCAATCAATGTACAAGTATCAAATGGGTGGGTGTTTATGTTATCATGGTGAATGTTGCTTGCACTCATATTACTTCATACATATTTCTCATAAGAAAAAAACACTTTCATACATAGGTAGGTACATCTTGAGCTTGCATATGTCCTGACTGAAAGTTTGGGTTCAGCATGATTATATTATGGACCAGGCTTGACCTCCTTTCTGTATGACGTCCTGATTACTGCTGCTTTACCAATTGACCTTGTGTCACCAACTTCATACAAATGTTTATTGGGTTGAGAAGCTCTGCACTTGGTTTTTATACCAGAATATTTTATAAGCAACTAAGCTATGGCCTTTGAAGTAGTCAAAATAGGTGTTCCTTTTATGGTGAATTTGGTGCAGGCACTGCTCCTTGTTCCTGACATAACAGGAAAACGTCCAAATGTAAAAACTTACATATTGGAATACCGGCTACTTAGTAGGCTACCAACTTCAATATCAGATCTGATAATGTCATATCCGAATTTTAGTTCAATTTTCTTTAAAACATTTTGGCTTCTGTGAAATCAATTACATAATTTTGGCAGCAAATGATCCAGATTTATTTGTCGTTTGCACATGTTATTTATTAAGCATTGTTGTTCATCTCTTTTCGCTCTACATTCTATTCTAATAATACTTTTGTATTGACTTTTGGTCAAAACTTGGCAATACCGGGAAAATGACGTCACAGGAAACAGGTGCTTTGACTGTGTCTCGCGTGAATAACTGTCTACGACAAAGTCTGCGACATTGCAGCGACATGGGGCCTGCGACACCTTTCATAAAACGGTCGTACGACAATGTCGTTGAACAAGTGCTGCGACAAAGATTTGTCTTTGACTGCGACATGTTGATAAAACGATATCCTGGTGTATAATATATATCAACCCCTGCAGTGCTGAAATATTTTTGCCTATGAGACCACATTTCATTAAATTATCATTTGTTAGAAAAACACTGAACTCTTGGTAGAGTGATTGTTTATATTCTGGTTGAGCTTTGATGGAATTTTCGAATGTGAAACTGTAAATCATTGCACGGTGTAATATTATTTGATATACGATTTTTCAAAATGGCAATCGATATCGAATCGAAAATGTTTTATCGTTGATATATCGATATCGTTTGAATCGATTACATCCCTACCTTTAACTCTTTTAAAGATTGGTTCCATCCGGAGTGAGTCTAGAGAGCGGTTAATAAATGTTAAAAGAACTTGTTTCACAATAGAGAATAAATTAGTAATTAGAAAGTGACACCTTATCAACAAAGACTGTATTCATCAGTCCATTTCTATCTGCTATCTGTTTACTGTAGGTCATGAAATCTGGGTTGAACTCTGCCATGGGTGTTACAACACGATGGAACTTTCTCTGTACACAACCATTCTTCATACTGACTGTAAAATACTTCCTGATAACAAATTCCTCATCATTCATTTCCTGTAATAAACAAATTCCCTATCATTTATTTCCTTAACAATCAAATTCCTCATCATTCATTTCCTCTATAAAGAAACGCCTCATTATTCATTTCCTGTAACGAACAATAATTAGTACAGTTTTAAAAGTCTGTGGCGCTATATTGCTCACCTTGCTACCATTGTCTATAATACAAGGTCAACAACCGCATAACAGGGTCAGTTTTGACCTGGGGTCACAATTTGAACACTCTTCATAGAGATCCACTACACAATGCTATATGCCAAATATCTAATTTAAGCTCTGGGTCTGTTGGTATTAGATTTAACTTTGTTTAAAGTTTTTCATTTATAAGCCTTTGTTAAGTCAAGTGACCACCAAGCAGCGTCATCTTTTACCCGGGGTTCCTGATTTGTACAATCTTGGTAGCGATCTGATAGGCAATGCTACAAGCCAAATGCCTAAGCTTCAAGCCATGTGGTTTCAGAAAAGAGGATTTCCTATACAATCCTATAACAAATAGGGCTGCCCGATAAAACTAGTATAAATTGCAATTCTCAAGATACATAGTGGTATGGTTTCACCATGTACCGCAGTATTTTATGAAAACAAAAAACAATAAATGTCTCCGTCATTTAACAGCTGAAACTTGCATTTGAATAAGTTGTGTGCTTTTTTCGTGACGACACTGATAGACAGTAACTTAGTAACACCAGGCCGTATATCATTCGATCTCAAAAGGTAAACAAATAAACTTTAATGATTTTGCCCAAGCACTGATGCATTACTTTATTACCATATTATTTCCAAGTTTGAATACTTCAAAGTGCATTTCTGTAAGAGTTATTCACTCTCAATATTGCAATACATACAGCAATACAGTACCGCATTTGCAATTTTACGCGATACAAAATTTCCTGCGACACCCATCCCTAGTAACAAACCAAGTGACAACCCTAGTGCCATGAATTGACCATTCTCGTAGGGGTCTACTAGGTAATACCACATGCAAATTTTAAGCTCTTGGCCTTGTGGTTTCTGAGATGTTTTAAGGTGTTCGTATTTGTTGCCATAGGAACCAGAATTCTGCATGAAATGATAGGAGCTAAAAATGAGAGGTGGGGGTCACTTATAAAGTTTCTTTTAATTTTCTCAACATAGTTTATGATTAAGAGATGTTACAATGTACCCGAAAAAAACTTCATAAAGTCTCTGTATAAGAAATGACGCTTCAGCTGTAAAAAATCCCTTGTTTAGAAAAAGAGATTCATGCTTATACCCTGTATCACTCACCAATAGAACCAATATCGTTCTTAATGATAAGGATCTAAACTAAACTAGAGCTATCACTAAATGTGATTAATACCGAAAGACTGCTTTATAAACTGAGGAAGTTCGTAGTAACAGAATACCTTGCAAAAAAAAACTAAAATAGAGATATTGTTCTTGGCAATAACTCTGTAATAAGTCAAGATAGAGTTATGGCTCTTGTACACTGCACTTCCTCTCACTGTGCTAGACCATTGTATGAAGTTGTATTGAATTCCAACAGGTAGTTTTCTAATAATGCTCTGGACAAAAAGACAAAGAAAAGTAACAAAGGGCAATAACTCGGTAATTAGTCAAAAAAGAGTTATGGTTCCTGTGCACTGCACTTCCTCTCAATGTACTTGACCACTGTATGAAGATGTATTGAATTCCAGCCAGTAGTTTTCAAGTTATGCTCCGGACAAGGAAAAGTAACAAAGGGCAATAACTCTGTAACGAGTCATGAAAGAGTTATGGTTCCTGTGCACTGCACTTCCTCTCAATGTACTTGACCATTGTATGAAGTTGTATTGAATTCCAACTTGTAGTTTTCAAGTTCTGCTCTGGACAAGGAAAAGTAACAAAGGGCAATAACTCTGTAACTACTCAAGATAGAGTTATGGTTCTTGTACACTGCACTTCCTCTCATTGTGTTAGACCATTCTATGAAGTTGTATTGAATTCCAACCAGTAGTTTTCAAGTTCTGCTCTGGACAATGAAAAGTAACAAAGGGCAATAACTCTGTAAATACTCAAGATAGAGTTATGGTTCTTGTACACTGCACTTCCTCTCGTTGTGCTAGACCATTTTATGAAGTTGTATTGAATTCCAACTTGTAGTTTTCAAGTTATGCTCTGGAGAAGGAAAAGTAACAAAGGGCAATAACTCTGTAACGAGTCATGAAAGAGTTATGGTTCCTGTGCACTGCACTTCCTCTCAATGTACTTGACCATTGTATGAAGTTGTATTGAATTCCAACTTGTAGTTTTCAAGTTCTTCTCTGGACAAGGAAAAGTAACAAAGGGCAATAACTCTGTAAATACTCAAGATAGAGTTATGGTTTTTGTACACTGCACTTCCTCTCGTTGTGCTAGACCATTTTATGAAGTTGTATTGAATTCCAACTTGTGGTTTTCAAGTTATGCTCCGAACAAGGAAAAATAACAAAGGGCAATAACTCTGTAAATACTCGAGATAGAGTTATGGTTCTTGTACACTGCACTTCCTCTCGTTGTGCTTGAATATTGTATGAAGTTGTATTGAATTCCAACCAGTAGTTTTCAAGTTATGCTCCGGACAAGGAAATGTAAGAAAGGGCAATAACTCTGTAATTACTATACCCTGGTGAAGGTCCCAGTAATGGGGGGATAGCCAGGTCGGCGAATTCGGGGAAAATTAATTTCGCTGAGCAACTTGGTGAAGGGCCCGGAGGATAGCCAAGTCGGCGACAGGAAAACAAGGAGTGAAGAGAAAGACAGAACAGAAGACTATTGAGACGAAATATGAAGCAATCTTAGAAGTTGAGAAAGGTTTAAGATCTAAAACTGAAATTGCAAAGATGTTTGGCATTCCAAAGAATACATTGACTCCTACACAGGTTTTAGTACACTTCACTCTAGGCTGAACGGTCTTTAGTACCATCTCCAATATGGCCGACATGCTTACTCCGGAAAGTTCGAACTACCGATAATTCGAACAAATTTTGCTTCCCCGAGGGTGTTCGAGTTTTCGAGAGTCGACTGTAGATAGAGTTATGGTTCTTGTGCACTGCACTTCCTCTTATGGTGCTTGATCATTGTATGAAGTTGTATTGAATTCCAACTAGTAGTTTTGAAGTTATGCTCCGGACAAGGAAAAGTAACAAAGGACAATAACTCTGTAATGAGTCAAGATGGAGTTATGGTTCTTGTGCACTGCACTTCCTCTCAATGTGCTTGGCCATTGTATGAAGTTGTATTGAATTCCAACTAGTTTTTTCAAGTTATGTTCCGGACAAGGAAAATGCAACAGACCGCCTGACTGACAGACCGACCGACCGCCCGCCCAACCGCCCGACTGACCGACCAACCACCGGGTGACTCCTATATACCCCCCCAACTTCGTTTCGGGGTATAAATATGGCAATTTCATAAATCAAGATCCCTTTGCTCTGTCCCTACTAGGTTACTTTGTTCCAAAAGACAAACTTGCATATACACATTCTGCAACAAGGAAGACATCTACATACATGTACAGATAGTTAAAGACCTACAAATTACAATGAGCTACCTAGCCATGTATATGTGTTATTAGATTAGATATAAACTATGTGACGAAAGTGGGATATCAGAGTGGCCTTTAAACTTCAAATTTCACAAGGTCAATAATATAATCTTCTACATGTACAGATAAAGATATTATTTCACATATATTA
>JAFMSR010003524.1:0-13647 GCA_022818135.1 Saxidomus purpurata | reverse complement strand
GAAAACAATAAACAAACTAAAAGATAACTGCAGATAATATTTACAAAAAACGTTGTTTTGTATGGTCATGGTTATATTTTAAAAACATTTTGATAAAAACAAAAATATAAGTGACTATGGTCTTGAACAAGAGCTGTTTGTAATACAGGAATCTCCCGAGCTTTGCAAGGAACCGTTTTTAAAGTAAAAGTCACTGTGAAATTGGCGTAAGACCTTATAACCTGAAAATAACTAGGGGTCATCCTCAGGTAATGACAAATCAAGTTTAAAAACTATATGCCGACTGGTTTTTGACTAATGACTCAGAAACCATTTCAGTGTGAAAGGTACCGGTGACCTTGACCTACTGACCTCCAACTCAATAGGGGTCATCTGGTAGTCATGACCAGCCTACACAGCAAATTGCAAGATGCTAGGCTCAAGTCATTTCATCTCCCTAGCTTGAAAAACAAACCATATGGGGACGATTTCATTGGCAAAGTGGTTTCAGAGGAGATGTCGTTTGACAGAAAATGTTAACGGACGTGTGACGTACGCCGTATGACGGACGACGGACGGAATGCGATCCTAATAGCTCACTCTGGCACTTTGTTCCAGGTGAGCTAAAAACCCTGGGCATGTTTTCGCGTTATCTATGTAAATGGACCAATGAAAACCATTCTTTCGTTTCAAATCTCAGCCTCGAACTGTTGTTAACAATTCGGGTAAACACGTCATATGTAGTGTTTTCAAACCACATGCGTGTCTGCCATGTGTGTATCCAAGCTGATAACGTCATTAATAAAGTAACTATATATGTAACTGAAAATGTAACACAATTTATTTCGACATTTCACCTTTTGAAAAAATAATAACTTGTCGTTTTTCCGACGTCAATTTGTAATTTTATGACAACTAAAATGTACAACTTCAGTCACATGAACTATTTAACAAAATAGTGGACTGACTGACGATAGACGGTGAGTAGTCATACGTCCACCTGAGCATATATGTTCAAGTGAGTTAAAATATATCACATCCATATTACACTAACACTACATGTATTTCGTAAACATCACTTTGTATGGAAAACAATCACTACCTCAATTGCATTTTGCTTTTTGACATTAAATGAACTTAATTGTAGTTATTTTATTACATGTAAGAATATGCTTTGTCTTATGTCATAAAAATATTTCTTGATGGTGGAATATATTTTCTTTTAGCGAATAAACTAGGTTATTGCTTATGTTAAAAAGCACAACGGAGGAAGCATAATATAATATTTTATTATTACACCAGTAGGCGCTGTTTAGGTGAATATTCGGTAGTTTCCGTAAACTTACCATATCATGCATCAATAGTTACATTCCTATAGAAAGCCTGTGTGCTTTTGTACTTATCCCTTAGCCTCGGGCGTGATTCACTTATGTGCCTTTTGGTTATGAACATAGACATTTTTTTTAATTTCTTCCTAAATAAGTCAATGTAAAATAAGTGAGCCCCGGGATAAGACCAATCACACACCAATTATCTAAGTTCTTGGCCTTGTGATGTGTGTTTTGTTTTAATATATACGTTTTTGTAAAGCAAGTGACCCTAGGTGTGTGGCCATATATTGACCCTACAGGCATGGTCTTGGTAGAAATCCACTAGGCCATCCCAATCGTAATATTTATAATAAGTCTTTGTTAAAGAATTGACCCCAAGGGAGGACTCAGTTTTGACCCAGGGGGTTAATTTGAACATTTTGGGTAAAGGCCCGCTAGACGCACACCAAATTTCCAAATATTTAAGCTGTAGACCTTGCTGTTTTATACTAAAGGATTTCAAGTAAATAGAAAAGAAGTGACCTCGATAAGGGTCCTTTATGACACAAGGGTATAATTTAAAGAATCTTGGTACAAGTCTACTAGACAATGCTACACGGAAACATCTTAGTTCTAGGCCTTTCAGTTTCGTAGTGGATAATTTCAATTTTTTTCTTTTGGTTGCCATGACAACAGGAATTCTGTATGGATTGGAATTCTTTGAACACGTTTTATAGGGGACCATCCAAAAAATTCTCTTCGCAGTTTGGTTGAATTTGGCCAGAGAGTTAGTCTGAAAATAAAATTGTTGACGACGACGGACACAGGTAGATCCTACAGACTCACATCAACTCTTCGTGACAGATGAGCTAAATTATTGTATTACTACTAAGTATTCCATTGTATTAGTACAAGGAACCTCTGAGTGGAACAATGGTGTAGAGGTTTAGGTGACAGCCGCTCATGCCGGAGGCTGCAGGTTCTAGCCCGACTTGGGTCACGACTGAACCTCCTAAAATGACACCAGTACTGTTTTTCCACCCAGGGAGCGGACCCGAGAGTGACACGTTCTACACAATCGAGCTAAAATAAATTAAATATAAACTTACCTATAAACCAAGGAGCGAAGGCTTTCAACAGCTGCGTGATATCGTTAGTTTTACGGAACTACCAAATATTCATCTAAGCATCGCCTCCAGGTGTAATGATGAAATTTTATATTATGTATGCTTCGTTGTGCTTTCTGCTTATTGATATGCATGTACTGTAGGTTCTTAATGTTACGGAATGAACAAGATGTGGCGAAATAAGTGTAAGCAGCAAAGAATAAGCAATAAGACATAATCATAATGTTCTATATGCTTAATAAAGTAGAGCTTAGAATTTTTAAAGCAGTTTTTGTCTTCAATAATTTAGTGATTCACGTCATGTATGCCCTGACCGTTCCTTTTATAATTGTCCTGCAAACAGCACACTTCCTGAGGTTAGTAGCACATTCCGCACAAGCAACTACGTGGCCACATGGAAGAAATAATATAATGGCATCCTTATCCAAACAAACTTTACACAATTTCCCATGTTTTAGCCTTTCAAGTTCTTGCTGAGTTTCTAATTGCTCCTTTTTATCTAGATAAAACATAAAGATAAAACTCAGTACTTGCTTTAGTCAGTATATAAACGAAGTTAGATCTTGCCTCACAGAGTGGCATCTTAATGTCATTAATACCAGTTTTATTTACTTGGCGATTGTCAGAGGTAATTGACATGGCGCGAAAGAATCGACCGCTCCGCCTGGTAACATTTCAATCGCAAATGAAATAACAAGTAGTATGTATAACATTGTTTGGATTGAAAGAAAAATACTCTGTAAGGCACATACCGCATGGAAAGGTCAATAAAACACTTGTGTTTTCATTCTTTCATGAATGGTTAATATCTGTTATCATAATATATTATGCTGTTACCTCCAAAATAATTTTAATTATCAGTGTGGAGCAATTATACTTTCTCAGCCAGTGAATAACGGTCAATATTTTGAGTAACATATATGATAAGAAAAACAACCAGTGAATAACGGTCAATATTTTGAGTAACATATTTAATAAGAAAAACAACGATTACGTTTGTTTTTCTGATACACGTGTCACAGTACGGGGTTAATCACAATTTGGCACAAAACTTGAATGCTTCGGGAGAGAATTCGCCCTGTAAGCAAAGGATCCCGGACTCGCGTCCTGGTCAGAATGCACTATTTTCGGCGCCTTCTTACTGCATAAAGATAAAACTTGACAGGAATTTTTAGAAGCTACCCATCTCTTTATACATACTCAATATCGCGCCGACCATCTTTTGTAAAGATAGTTCTTGTTACATTTACGCATATTATGAATATCTGTCCTTTGACGAAGAGGCAACCATTTATTCCAAAGCATCTCAAACGTTTTAAACGGTGATTGAGTGTCGTTTTAAGCATCGTATTACATATAAAACGTTAGACATTTTGGCGATAGTCACTATTCGAGATACATTGTATTGAGTCAAATTCAATACAATTTTTACAAACCTTCAGAGAATATGTATTAAAGTTGCAATGTTGAGTAAATTAGACAATGTGCAACGTGTTATAACTCTTACTCTTTAGCATTCTCAAAGAAACTTGCAGTGCTAAGCTTTCCCATAGATACATAGGATTACTTAACAATGTACTTATATTTTTACTGCAGAAGAAAGAAAAGAAATACTTGGTTAGTTTTTTATCAATCTGTTTCTAATAATTAAATACACATGCTGCATTCATTAGCTGCATCTTGTTTTCCTTACTTACCAGATCGCGATTCTGTTCTTTGTTGGTCTTCATTCAATTGGCGAAGAGCATCTATAGTTCTTCTTATTGGTGCATCGTCTGTCCGTGTCGTAACTAGGTTTGGTTTTGTTCCCAAGATGTTATCCATAATGGAATCCGTGGTAAGTGGTTTGTTTCCTTAATAATTATGACAATTATAATTGCAATACATTTTATATTTAAGATACATGTCATACATGTAACATTAATTCTCTAAAGGACAACACCATAACGATTATTTCATAGTTTTTGTCACGGGTGGTTAAAAAACAAACATATTGGCACATTTTACGGTTCGTAATGATATCGGGAGATGTAACTCATTTTGGAAAACATGTTGTTCAAAACGTTTGGGTTACATTGTCAGTCTAAGGCAAAAAAGTAAATGAGTTGTTTTAAGTTTTCTTCAAGTTAAGACACATAGAGACTCCAAAAGGACTTGATATGTATAACTATGAAAAATCATAACTTATAGCAAACAGATATCATTTCATAGTAAGAACACGTTTTTCAAATCTGTCAAAGCTGAAAATGGCTTGATTGAATTACCCCTATTTAAAGAAATAATGACCAAATTGGATGTCAAAATATTCCACTGAAAAAATTTACAAAATGTAGATATAAATGTAGTTATTACACAAATTTTCTTTCGTATTAATATGTTTAACTGACACACTATGCTGAAACATGTTAGATTATCCATACTGTTATAAAATTCAGAATATTCTTAAAATTAAACGTATCAGATAAATATGCTATTGGATTGGTATCATGCCTGTTCTGTTCTAAGCATGTTTAGCAATAATAAGACACATCACTTATTCTGTTGAAGTGAATATTATCAGACGCAAATAGAAAACCATCTTTTTTGGCTGGTAAAATGACTACAGCGGGAATTGTTCAAAATTTAATACGGTTGAATCATCAACAAATTATACATGTCCCCCACTTTATCATTATATAAATATCGCAGAGGATAGACTGTGGGATATTTTTAAGTCTTGAATTTATTGGCTAAAATATAGAATTCCGACATTAAAGATTTTCTTTCTGGAATCTTTATCTCAGCTTCTGCTTTCTCCATAACTTCCAAACTCAAGAACCTTTAAAAACAAGGACTACACACATTCTATTTACCTTGTATCAATGGTATTGAATTAATATCAATTTTAGTAAGACGTATAACTTCTTCATGCAGTTTACGAGGATTGGTCAAATATGAATGCATGTAGAACGTTATCTCGCTCAATAATGCGAAAATCAGGAGGAAATAAAGATTATTGGGTAGATGAACAAGTTAGCTTTACATTGATACCACACCCATTAAAATCCGTTCACTTTAGCTGTGTCTATCGCTCGCTAAACATTACCTACTCGTGTATATTAATACAAAAATGGTTGGAAGAAGGTCAGCGTACGCCGTTGAATACGGTCCTACATCAAGAATCGTTATATTCTTGGCATAGGGTGTAAAGACATTTCTGATGAAATATGTTCTGTTTATGGGCATAATGAAATTTCTTTTTCGACAGTTATTCGTTGGTTTAAGAAATTCAAATGTGGGTTAGTTTCAACAGATGATGCACCACATGGCCGTCGGCCGAAAACAGCATCGTCTTCCAAGATGGTTGCTAGAGTGAAAGAAATAGTTGCTACTGATGCAAGATACACCGCTAGGCAAATAGCTAGTATGGTTGCCATCTCATGCAATTCTGAAACGTAATTTGAAAATGAGAAAGATCGGTGCTAGATGGATTCCCCATCTGTTGACAGATGAGCAGAAAAAGGCACGCGTGCAATGTGCGAAAATGTTGCTTAAACAGTTTCCAAATTACAATGCACGGTCTTTCGCAAATGTCGTCACTGGTGACGAGACATGGGTTCACTTTGTTGAGCCCAAATGAAAGATTCAATACAAAATATGGGCAACAAAGTGTGGCAAAAGACCATGCACTGCAAAGCGGACCATGAGTGCCAAGAAGGTAATGCATGCCGTATTCTTCACAAATCAGGGTCCTACCATTCAGGTTGCTGTACCTAAAGGCAAATCTGTAAATGCAAAGTTTTACAAGACTAAAGTTCTTCGAAAACTGAAGAGATATTTCAAAAATTGAAGACCTGTAACTGGTTTGGCCAATGTCAGATTGTTACATGACAATGCGTCATCGCACAAGGCGTCTATTGTACAAGACTTTCTGAAGCAGGAAAATGTTGTTGTGCTCCCTCACCCTCCGTATTCGCCTGACCTTGCCCCGTGTGACTTCTTTTTGTTCTTAAGGCTAAAAAAAACCTTTCTGGTCGAAAATTTGTCCAGCGCAAATACCTCGGTTCTGCAATATTCCACTGTCTTCATAGTATACCTAGAAAAGACTATGAAAATGCCTTCAAGGATTGGATTAGAAGACTATCTGTTGGAAGTGAATACTTCGAGGGGACAAAATAAAATTTTCATTGAAATCTATCAAGGATACATTTTTATGTGCTTAGATGCATTCATATTTGAACATTCCTCGTAGTTAGTATCTTGAAACCCAATTGTGAATCCCCATTTTAATACAAGCACAACTTTGACATTTCTCTGAAACAGCTTGCCTGCAACGTTCTCATAATTATTGGCTGGTACGCAGTTGCTGATACTTACATTGCTAACTTAAAGTTTGTTAAAGTTCTAATTTGATTGTTTGGGTTAGTTTAGCACTATGCAGTAAGGTTAATTTCATGAAATCAATACATTTCAAGAAGTCAAATACAAAAAGTTAATTCAAAATATTGTTTGTTAATTATTAATTGTTTACTTGCCGATGTAGAAAACTATGTGTTACAGTTGACAGTTGACACCTGCTACGGCTATTGCTACAAAAAGGCTTTTGTATCTCTGAATGTGAAAGAGCTTGTAACAATAAGTTATATCTCGCAGTCTACTGTAACTTCTCTGAAATTACATTATATGCAGCGAGTGTTTTCTGAAAGTCTTCAAATGGTTCACAACTAGCATTATATATCTCATAAATGTTATTTATTATTTGCTATGGATCCTGTTTCTTTGAATGAAAGGTCTCCTAGACCTTCTTTTAATTAATACCTTATTTGATTTGCAGTAATTTTGGTCCAGATCCATTACTATTTATATTAAACTGGCCTGTTTTGTATTATTTACATATTCAGAGCAGTTATTAAGCATTTTTGTACATTTATGATTTCATGTGTATTCCAGTACGGTAACCATCCTTCGCAGAAGAGTAAACCTGCTTTTACTAATACGGTTTTCATATCTCATGAAAGCCTTATAGAAGGCTAGCTATTATTACAAAAGATTTCAGAATTGCATTATGTTTAGTACCTGCAACAATTCTTATTTTGTTTTCTTGGCACTTTGATTTGTTCTTACCGAACTGTGTTATCAACATGATAATGATTTTGTTATGTTGTTGTTCCCGCCAAACTAACTGTAAAGTAATTATACTTTATTCACAAGTGCATAACTATCAATATTTTGAGTAACTCATTTGGTAAGAAAAACAAGGATTATTTTTGATGTCCTGATGCATATGTCACGGTACGGGACTTTGGGAGAAAATGTGTAAACGGCCGATTAGCTCCGTTGGGAGAGAGATAGCTCTTGCAACCCTGTATGTGAGGGGCCTTTGGTTCGCGTCCCTGTCATGGTTTAAACATTTTCTCAACCTTGACATTCTGCGACTTTTAACTGTATAAAAATAAAACTTGACAGGATTTTTTACTATAAATGAGCGTCAATTTGGTAGGAAGTAGGTAGTTGGTAGTTGGATATTCGAATAACCAACTATCTACTAGTTGGTAGTTGGTTATTCGTAATTCCAAACTATATAATAACTGGTAGTTGGTAACTCAATACACTATCACCAGAATGAAATGTTCAAACACACCATACCCCTTCCTTAACACAGAATAAATCAGGGGACCTAGTTGGTTATTAGTGTGAATCTCCAACTACCAACCAGAAGGTAGTTGGTCATTCGAACTTTGCATGTATTCCTCTCAAAATAGAAAGTATTTTCCCGGAAGAAATCTAACTGATATATAACAAGATAGATGTGTTCTACGACATGGTAACATGCCCTTCTCCCTACGTCCACCAGGGGACTCAGTTGGTTATTCGGGTGAATCCCCAACTACCAACCAGACGGTAGTTGGTAATTCGTACTTTGCAAGTATTCTTCTCAAAATAGAAAGTATTTTTCTGGAAGAAATGTAACGGATATATAACAAGATAGATGTGTTCTACAACATTGCAACATCCTCTTCTCCCTATGTGCACTAGGGGACTCAGTTGGTTATTCGCGTGAATCGCCAACTACCAACCAGAAGGTAGTTGGTAATTCGAACTTTACATGTTTTCCTCTAAAAAAGGAAAGTATTTTTCCGGAAGAAATGTAACTGATATATAACAATATACATGTATCCTACAACATGGTAACACGCCCTTCTGCCTACATCCACCAGGGGACTCAGTTGTTTATTCGCGTGAATCCCCAACTACCAACCAGAAGGTAGTTTGTAATTCGAACTTTGCATGTTTTCCCGTCAAAATAGAAAGTATATTTTTCGGAATAAATATACATGTGTTCTAAAACATGTTAACACCCGCTTCTCCCTACGTCCACCAGGGGACTCAGTTGGTTATTCGCGTGAATCCCCAACTACCAACCAGAAGGTAGTTGGTAATTCGAACTTTGCATGTTTTCCCGTCAAAATAGAAAGCATTGTTCTGGAATAAATGTAACGGATATATAACAAAATAGATGTGTTCTACAACATGGTAACACCCCCTTCTCCCTACATCCACCAGGGGACTCAGTTGGTTATTCGCGTGAATCCCCAACTACCAACCAGAAGGTAGTTGGTAATTCGAACTTTGCATGTTTTCCCGTCAAAAGAGAAAGTATTTTTTTCGGAATAAATGTAACGGATATATAACAATATACATGTGTTCTACAACATGGCAACACCCCCTTCTCCCTATGTGCACTAGGGGACTCAGTTGGTTATTCATGTGAATCCCCAACTACCTACCAGAAGGTAGTTGGTAATTCGAACTTTGCATGTATTCCTGTCAAAATAGAAAGTATTTTTCCGGAAGAAATCTAACTGATATATAACAAGATAGATGTGTTATACAACATGGTACCACCCTCTCTCCCTACATCCACCAGGGGACTCAGTTGGTTATTCGAGTGAATCCCCAACTACCAACCAGAAGGTAGTTGGTAATTCGAAATTTGCATGTTTTCCCGTCAAAATAGAAAGTATATTTTTCGGAATAAATGTAACGGATATATAACAATATACATGTGTTCTACAACATGGCAACACCCCCTTCTCCCTACGTCCACCAGGGGACTCAGTTGGTTATTCGAGTGAATCCCCAACTACCAACCAGAAGGTAGTCGGTAATTCGAACTTTGCATGTTTTCCCGTCAAAATAGAAAGCATTGTTCCGGAATAAATGTAACGGGTATATTACAAGATAGATGTGTTCTACAACATGGTAACACCCCCTTCTCCCTACACCCACCAGGGGGACTCAGTTGGTTATTCGCGTGAATCCCCAACTACCAACCAGAAGGTAGTCGGTAATTCGAACTTTGCATGTTTTCCCGTCAAAATAGAAAGTATTTTTTTCGGAATAAATGTAACGGATATATACCAATATACATGTGTTCTACAACATGATAACACGCCCTTCTCCCTACATCCACCAGGGGACTCAGTTGGTTATTCGCGTGAATCCCAAACTACCAACCAGAAGGTAGTTGGTAATTCGAACTTTGCATGTATTCCTCTCAAAAAAGAAAGTATCTTTCCGGAAGAAATGCAACTGATATATAACAAGATAGATGTGTTCTACAACATGGTAACACCCCCTTCTCCCTACATCCACCAGGGGACTCAGTTGGTTATTCGCGTGAATCCCCAACTACCAACCAGAAGGTAGTTGGTAATTCGAACTTTGCATGTATTCCTCTCAAAAAAGAAAGTATCTTTCCGGAAGAAATGCAACTGATATATAACAAGATAGATGTGTTCTACAACATGGTAACACCCCCTTCTCCCTACATCCACCAGGGGGACTCAGTTGGTTATTCGAGTGAATCCCCAACTACCAACCAGAAGGTAGTTGGTAATTCGAACTTTGCATGTATTCCTCTCATAAAAGAAAGTATTTTTCCGGAAGAAATCTAACTGATATATAACAAGATAGATGTGCTCTACAACATGGTACCACCCCTCTCTCCCTACATCCACCAGGGGACTCAGTTGGTTATTCGCGTGAATCCCCAACTACCAACCAGAAGGTAGTTGGTTATTCGAATTTTGAATGTTTTTTTTACTGAAAACAGAAAGTTTTTTTCAGTAATTACTATAGCGGATATATTACCAGATAAATGTTTTACTGTCATTTGCATCATCTTTAAAGAGCATGCACCACGAGCAATAATCATAATTCAAATACGCAGTACGTTATCAAGTACAAATTTCACCTATATAGCGCCGAGCTTTTTAGAATTTGAGCACAAAGTACTGCGAATTTTAAAGAAGTCTGTCTGACTAAGATCTAAGATTGTCCAGTGCTAGTCCGTGTACATTTAGTACTTCCCATGTACTAACCTTTTCCTTTGGATGAATATAAAGGTACCAACACGAAAAGGAAATGAAAGGGCTTCAATGTTCACTGTCTACCATTATTTCATATCTTTTTAAAATCAAATGTACTATATGTTTCAACTACGTTACTATCACTAACAACTGGATGTACATTTAATTCCAAGTAATATTTGTAATTATGTACTTTTACGTCAGAAAAAATGACGTGCGTTAATATTTGTTTGGAAATCAAACATTACATTTACTGGATTACAATAAAAGGACAGCTGTTATATTTAGACAAGAACCATCTATCACGGTGTTGACAGTATGTGTTGATTATGAGAAATTTAGTAGTAACACAGGCCATTTTTAAGTTGATGTAGCATGAATTTAACCGACGACATCGTGGAAAAGAACAGAAGTCAAAATATTTTGTTCCGCTAGTTCCAATTCAATACAACAATAACAACAACAACAACAACCATTTTACAATAAACCCAGTCTTGGCTTGCCAACCCTGTTTCTCTCATGTAGCTGTACTGCATATTATCAAACGCACTCGTAAATACTAAATACACACGTAAAGCATGTCTGCTTTAATCCCTGTACGAAAAAATACGAATATCAGTGTGTTGTAATTATTTGATACATATATAATCACTATTTCGAAAATGAATGATATATCTCAGCAGTAATCCGTTGTTATTAAATGATTAACAAGTTTTTTATTACATGCAAAGTTCGAATAACCTACTACCTTCTGGTAGGTATTTACCGATTCACGCGAATAACCAACTGAGTCCCCTGGTGGAAGTAGGAAAAAGGAGGTGTTACCATGATGTTGAATACATTTATCTGGTTATAGATCAGTTACAGTTCTTATTGAAAAAAGCTATCTGTTTTCCTTGAAATACATTCAAAATCCGAATTACCAACTACCGTCTGGTAGGTAGTTGGGGATTCACGCGAATAACCAACTGAGTCATCTGGTGGATGTAGGGAGAAAGGAGTGTTACCATGTTGTAGAATACATCTATCTTGTTATTAATTAGTAACACTTATTTCAGATAAATACTTTCTGTTTTGACGGGAAAACATGCAAAGTTCGAATTACCAACTACCTTCTGGTAGGTAGTTGGGGATTCACGCGAATAACCAACTGAGTCCCCTGGTGGATGTAGGGAGAAGGGGGTGTTACCATGTTGTAGAACACATCTATCTTGTTATATATTCGTTAATTTTTTCCGGAACAATACTTTATTTTTTTGACGGGAAAACATGCAAAGTTCGAATTACCAACTACCTTCTGGTTGGTAGTTGGGGATTCACGCGAATAACCAACTGAGTCCCCTGATGGATGTAGAGAGAATAGGATGTTCCATGTTGTTGAATATATCTATCTTGTTATATATCCGTAACATTTATTTCGGAAAAATACTTACTATTTTGAGAGGAATACATGCAAAGTTCTAATTACCAACTACCTTCTGGTTGGTAGTTGGCGATTCACGCGAATAACCAACTGAGTCATCTGGTGGATGTAGGGAGAATAGGGTGTTTCCATGCTGTTGAATACATCTATTTTGTTATATATCAGTTACATTTATATCAGAAAAATACTTACCTTTTCGAGAGGAACGCATGCAAAGTTCGAATTACCAACTACCTTCTGGTTGGTAGTTGGGGATTCACGCGAATAACCAACTGAGGCCTCTGGTGGACGTAGAGAAAATGGAATGTTACCATGTTGTAGAACACATCTACATGTATCTTGTTATATATTCGTTAATTTTTTTCCGGATAAATTCTTTCTGTTTTGACAGGAAAACATGCAAAGTTCGAATTACCAACTACCTTCTGGTTGGTAGTTGGGGATTCACGCGAATAACCAACTGAAGCCTCTGGTGGACGTAAAGAAAAGGGAATGTTACCATGTTGTAGAACACATCTATCTTGTTATATATTCGTTAATTTTTTTCCGAATAAATAACTTCTGTTTTGACGGGAATACATGCAAAGGTCGAATTACCAACTACCTTCTGGTTCGTAGTTGGGGATTCACGCAAATAACCAAGTGAGTCCCCTGGTATTTGTAGGGAGAAGGGCGTGATACCATGTTGTAGAACACATCTATCTTGTTATATATCCGTTACATTTATTCCTGAAAAAAATACTTTCTATATTGACGGGAAAACATGCAAAGTTCGAATTACCAACTACCTTCTGGTTCGTAGTTGGGGATTCACGCGAATAACCAACTGAGTCCCCTAGTGCACATAGGGAGAAGGGGGTGTTGCCATGTTGTAGAACACATCTATCTTGTTATAAATTCGTAAAATTTATTCCGGAAAAATACTTTCTATTATGACAGGAAAACATGCAAAGTTCGAATTACCAACTACCTTCTGGTTGGTAGTTGGGGATTCACGCGAATAACCAACTGAGTCTCCTAGAGCACATAGGGAGAAAGGGGTGTTGCCATGTTGTAGAACACATCTTTCTTGTTATATATCAGTTAGATTTCTTCCGGACAAATGCTTTCTATTTTGACGGGAAAACATGCAAAATTCGAATTACCAACTACCTTCTGGTAGGTAGTTGGGGATTCACGCGAATAACCAACTGAGTCTCCTAGAGCACATAGGGAGAAGGGGGTGTTGCCATGTTGTAGAACACATCTATCATGTTATATATCAGTTAGATTTCTTCCGGACAAATGCTTTCTATTTTGGCGGGAAAACATGCAAAGTTCGAATTACCAACTACCTTCTGGTTGGTAGTTGGGGATTCACGCGAATAACCAACTGAGTACCCTGGTGGATGTAGGGAGAAGGGGGGTTTTACCATGTTGTAGAACACATCTATCTTGTTATATATCCGTTACATTTC
>JAFMSR010003523.1:0-13648 GCA_022818135.1 Saxidomus purpurata | reverse complement strand
ATGTAATGAATTACAAAACTTTCTCATAGACCAAAGAGAACCTATAGATGTTATTTGTTTACAAGAAACTCATTTGGCAGAAAAACATAATCCTTTCAAATTCAAGGATTATCAAAAACCAGTTATGTTTTACAACAAAGAAACCCCCACCTCAGGGGGATTATGTATATATGTCCGCAACGGACTTTCATACTTAACAAAACAAACGGACTATAATACTGTTAATCAAAACATTGCAATAGAGATCATTGGCAAAGATAGTAACGTATCGATTTATAATTATTACACAAACAGTAAAGAAAACAACAACATAAATGTCTTTAGGAATATCTTCAAAAACTTAGGACAGTCTAATGTAATAGTAGGAGACTTTAACTTAAAACATCCACTTTGGAACCCCGAAAATGATTTTAGGCGCGATGCTGGGGCAGAGGATCTGATAGACTTTATGAATGAGGCAGATCTCAATTGCATCAATGATGGCCAATGCACCCGTCTCGCCGAGCAGGCAAACCAGACAGACTCAGCCCTGGATCTGTCTATAGTCTCCTCAGGTCTGCACCATAGGGCAACGTTCCTTGTAGTCGACAATAGCTTCAGTAGTGACCATCTTCCTGTAATAACAATAATAGAAACACCAATAAGGTTTGAAAATGCAATAATAAATGAAAAATGGCTCATAGACAAGGCATCCACTGCCCAGTGGATGGAATTTCACCATTTATGCATTACAGAATTGAATTATAAGATTAAAGAACAAACAGTTGAACAAAATTTCAAAGAATTTTTAGATATACTCAATAGTATTTTAGAAAAAACAATTCCAAAATCCAAACCAAAAATTGTAAAAACTAGAGTCAAAAAAGTATGGTGGACACAGGAATGCCACGAAGCCATACGAAGTAGAGAAATTAGGCGCAAAATTCATAAAAGGGAAAAAACTCCCATAACTCTCATACTATTCAAAATGGCCCGAGCAAGAGCAGTAAGAGTAGTAAAAAAGCGAAGCAAGACAGTTGGCGCAATTTCTGCTCAACTATAACAAGCAATACCTCATCTAAAGAAGTTTGGAATTTTGTAAACAAAGTAAAAGGCAGCGTACCAAAAAGCAATCCAGTTTTTAAAATAGGCCAGCAAATTATCACTGAGCCAAAAGAAAAAGCTAACGCATTAGTCCAACAGTATGCTGAAGCCAGTAGTAATAACGGATACACTAGAGAATTTTTATCAAACAAAAGAATTATTAACAGAGCAGTTAATGAACATATCAATAATAGGAATAATGACAACTCCCAAGAATACAACCAAGAATTTACTATATTCGAATTTAATAAAGCTTTGTCGAACTGCAAGGACGGTGCACCGGGAGAAGATCTGATACATTACAAAATACTTAAAAAATTACCACAGGAAAGTAGAAATACATTATTACAAATATTTAATCAATCATGGGTAGAGGGCACCACACCAGAAAGCTGGAATCATGCAGTTATCATTCCATTACTAAAACCTAATAAAGACAAAAATGAACCTGCCTCGTACAGACCAATTTCTTTAACATCAACGTTTACAAAATTAATGCAAAAAATGATAAAACCCAGACTGTGCGCATATTTGGAAAAAAACAATATAATGTCTAAATACCAATCAGGATGCAGAACACATCATTCATGTGACGACAATATCACACGATTAGAGTCAGATGGCAAAATAGCACAGGCAGAACATAAATATCTCATAGCTATATTTTAGACCTTAGTAATGCTTTTGATAAAATGTGGAACGAAGGAGCACTCTTGCAACTCCATAACTCTGGTATACAAGGACGCATGATAAAATGGTTAAGGTGCTTTCTACAAAACAGACAGATTAAGGTAAAATACAATGGAGCTCTCTCAGAGGTAGTGGAAACAGTAAATGGGTGCCCCCAGGGAGCGGTATTATCTCCCATAATTTTCAGCCTCATGATGAATACCTTTGAAACACAAATTAATGGATTAAACAGAGAAAAACCAACTATAAATGCTAAAATATCTCAATTTGTAGATGATTCAGCCACATGGCTAACCTCATATAGTCCGGTACAGGCAGTTAAAAAAGCTCAAACTGTTTTGAATACAATAGAAAAATGGAGCAAATCATGGGGCTTCATAATTAACCCAGCTAAAACTCAAGTTTTATTAATACATAGACAGTCCGTAAAACCTCCGGAAAGAGCCACCAACTTTCCGAAATTAACGTTATGTGGTACGAACCTCACATACAATGAACACGCAAAATTCCTGGGAATGTATTTTGACAAAACACTTTCTTGGAAAATGCATATAGAATATATGACAAAAAGATGTCTTAAAGATCTCAATATCATAAGAGCAGTAAAGGGAAAATCTTGGGGTACAGACAAAAAATGCCTTCTAAACATTTACAAGGCCCTCATCCTTAGCAAAATCAATTATGGCAGCATAGTATACGCCTCCGCAAAAGAATCACAACTTAAAAAGGTTCAAAGAATACAAAATAGGGCACTAAAAACCATACTAGGATGTCCGAGGCATACCTCTACTCTCCCATTACATACCGAAACAGCTATGATCCCACTACCTCTACAGAGAGAACTTCAAGCACTACAATATTGGGCCAGAAGCTCCAGACTGGGCCCAAACTTACCTATCAATGACGATATATGCGACCACCCGGCATATTTTTACAAAATCAAAAGTAACAAAAATTTAAAGAAACCTTACACACAACACATCAGAACTTTAATTACAGAATACGGCCTAGGCGATACCCAAATTCAAGAACCGTGCTATGAACAACTAATCAATATTGAAATGCCTGAGATCAATTTAGATCTAGTAGGAAAAATTAACAAATCTGAAAACGCTGAAAGAAACAAAATGATTGCAAATCTAAACATTATTCGACACTTTAGAGACTTTACCCAAATTTATACAGATGGAAGTAAGGACCCGTCAAAACAAATAGCAGGGGCGGGCATAGTAGTTATAGGAGAAGACGGAACAATCTTACACAACAAGAGTTTAAAGCTTCAACATCAAGTTTCAATATTTACATGCGAATTAGCAGCAATAGATTATGCGATAACTTACTGTAAAGAAAATCATATTACAAAATCAGTCATTATTAGTGATAGTCTTAGTTCCTTAATGGCAATAAAATCAGGACAATCTCACAGACAAGAAATGATCTTTAATATACTAAAAACAATCACAGATATAAAACATAGAGGGGACGAAATTCAGTTAATGTGGGTACCAAGTCATGTGGGCATAAACGGAAATGAATTAGCAGACGACAAAGCAAAATACGGCAGCACTTCCGGTACAGAAATTCATATTAAGCTCAGCGTACCGGAAGTCTACAGCATCATAAAAGATAAAGTAAAACAAAAATATCTACAGCAATGGGAAACTTACTGCTCAACACATAACATAGAAATTAATATTAAACCGCCTAGCAAATTACAAACGTACCATCATGATAGAAAAATAGACACAATGTATACTAGACTTAAACTAAAAAGTAGCTATCTTAAAGGGGACCGATACATAGAAGACAAAAACTGCCAACACTGTAACGAAATAGAAAATTTTGGCCATCTAATGTTTCACTGCCCATTATATTCGGAAGAAAGGAAAATATTTGAAACAAAACTTTTGAAATTAGAACTAATAACTATTACGGAAAAAACTCTGTTAGATCCACCAAAAGAAATAGCACAAGATATTCGCCTGGCCGTATTCGAATTTATCAAAAATATAGGATACAATGAAAAAATATAGATTAGGACCGATTGCTCGGCAAAACACCAGAACAAACATACACACTACTGAAAACACAAACGTCATAGGTGACTTTTACGGAGTGTTAATGCCGCCCGGCAATCACTCGAACCCACACACCCACACGGTCGTACCAAAAGACCAAGGTGAAGTATGATGTAGTACACGGACTGCGCAAGTGCAGATCGACTAAAAACCGTATCTTACCCTTTATTTGGGACTCCCACCTTAACGAAATAATGCGTAACTCGCAATGGGGGAAAAACGGTACTTGGACTCTGCAGGAGCATGGTGCGCGGAATACATGGTGCTAGCCCTGAGCTCTATGACCCTATATACAGAACACAGCACACAACTCACACAACTCTATATTTGATAAAAGTACATAGGGGTAGATATGGCAAGTCTATTAAAGATTGTAGATATGTTATTTCGTAGATTAGATTAGAATAGGCAAGCCAGTATCGCATTTTAGTGACATAAAACAAATATTTCCACACTAAGAAACCCCTAACACACTCTCTGTAAACCAGGGGTGTCCTGTAATTTACCTTTAAGTAGTTTAGTATACTTTATTATACATGTATATATGTTAACAAGAATAAGCTTCCGGTACAGAAAGGTCAAGGACATCAAACCCCCACCTCAGGTGAATCTTTGAGACAAAACACATATCTAAAACACTGAATTCATATACCTCCGGAAAACATGAAAATTTTATAACAAAAAACTTTAGAACTAGATAAGGGCTACCCAACACCCTAGCCATAACTATAAAGCACGATTTAGTAAAGATTTGAAATGAAAATAGAAAAGATTGAAAACATTAGACAATTTTATTACAGATAATTTATTCCGCGATTTTCCAAAATTTTGTAGCATAAAAGACAATTTATAAAGGATACAAAACATTGACAGTTTATATTTCGACCAAATTATATTTAGAATAACAAGGACCAAAGATATAACACAAAAAAACGTAAGAAAAAAGCTTTATTTAAACAAAATCGACAAAAAATCCTTTTTTCTCTATCTAAATATATAAAAAACACATGTATAGAATAATTACTACAAATACCTACCACGTGACAAACCCGGTATAAAGCCGACATCTTGACATGTGACGGAAGCTCAGTAGATTAGATAGTTATTAGTCATTTTATAGAAATATGTGAAATTAACAAATTTTTACTTTTCAGCGGTTCTAGTGTCTGAGTAAGAAATTTGATACCTACATAGGAAAAAATAGTGTCTGTGGCGACATACCATTATAACCCACGCATATACAAACCCCTGGTGATTACAAAAACAAACATACAACTAATAAATGTCCAAAATAATCACCAGGACAATGACTGGAAAAACGTAGAAAATAGAAATAATCACAATTAATGACTGCTTAAACAAGAAAATGCATACTTAATGCCCATATAAAAAGTCATAACTAACCAAAAACAGTGATTGATCCTATAACTAGATACCCCAGACATTGCAGAAAATGCATAAAACACTACTTATTTCCTAAATGGAAGCAGTAATCTACTGTCAAAAAATAGCCGGATCCAAAAAAGCCAAACGCGCACCTGTTATAACTCCATCCGGTTCGTGCGCACTAAAAGTCGCAGTAGGTCACACAAAACCAACAAGTAGGTCAGGTCAAGTAGTACGAACAGCAATGTTAATCTTGAAAAGCATATCTAACTTTCGCAATTATATTTTCGAACCAATAAAGATGTGTAATATAAGATCAAAACTACATTAAGAACAATCTTACTCAGGCACGAAAAACCCAATCACTCACAACAAAGAAGATGTGAAAAGTACTGGTTAGTCAACCAGGATCAGGAATAGTAGTTCACCAGCATCTGTCCGAGGACCGAAACGCCGATCATGCAAATCATGATCTACACTTACTTCTTTTATTATTTATAAGTAAAAAATAAAACAGATTAACAGATTAAAATTAAAATTTCTCACCAAAATTCCACAAAATTTTAATAAAATTTCTATTTTACGAACTCATGATCTACAGCAACATTCATATATTTAAAGACAAATTTTGGCATTTTATCTAATTTATGATACAAATGATTCAAATAATTACATTAATGACTGTGCTTTTTCAACAGTAGTAGACCGAACTGGCGGCCATTAGCACCCTGCTGATTGGTTAATCATTTTTGTCTCTCCTGGCTCCGATTTTTGCTTCTAGCTCCGGTAGTAAACAACCAACTAGTACAAGTCTCTTTATAATTTTCTATTGTACACCATTATAATTAAAGAAGTAAAGTTAACAAGTAGCCTGTGCGGTTGCTGGCTTATTTGGGTTTTAAGGGGTTTTTATATTTTCAAAATTTCACAGTAGAAACATAAGTCAAACTTTCATGCATACTTTTTAACTTGTTCAAATAAGTAAAACCATCTTTTCGGACAACATTTTATTCTATCATTCAGGACAATTAAATTTTTTATCATCACAAAAAGCTAAGCAAAATAAAAATAGGACAACACTTTATTAAAGGGGATTTTTACTTTACAAAACAAACACATATAACATCTAGTATCAAAATTTTCTAAAAACTGTTAGGCTACCACGATCCAGACATACAAACTAGGTCAATCACACTTAGATCTCATTGGTCGCCGTGATTGGCCTACTATTTGGTAACCAATCAAATACAACCTTTGGCTATACTGGCTGGAAATTGCAGTCAGGTAAATTTCTCCTATTTTCTGGCTTCAAAATTTTATTTTTTAGGCATGACGGGAGACATGCCGGGGTCTCATCCAAATATCAAGCTAACATAAGTGCTCTTTTGGACGGACCTTGATAAAATTCTCATCAAATCAAATCAAATCAAGCATTCAGTGTTTTGAAGATGTGTCGACATTCTTAATCTAAATCAGTCATCAATTTAGATTATATGCATTTGATTTTTCTATTTAATCTTTAGTAGAGTTCGTGTTTTTATGCCACCTTTTACAGTATTCAGAGTTTTTCTTAAATGAATGTGATCTTTAATATTTTTTTTATCTTTCAGGACATTAAAGACCAAATTTTATCAACATCTGGATTTTTTACAATGGTAATATTTTCCTTCCTCTAAATGTTGGTAGCCATTGACTTTATACAGTCAAAACATTTAGCAAACATCTAATGGCAGACTTCTGTCTCCATTATTTACTTGATCTCAAATCACAGACAAGCCTTAATCGTAGTACATTCCTAAGTAGGTCATGATCAAATGCAATCTAGTATTTGTCTTTACAGCCGAAGCAGGAACGATCTAGCAACTTGCAATACATGACACAGATATGTGTAGATTAGCGGTTTTTGGTGTGGGATTTTTTGTTCTCTTGAGAACCTGCTTTTCTGCATTTGTAAATAGTAGAACTACGAATGCCAGCATAGTTTTAAACGGTATCAAACTGTGCAGACTGCAAACACTTTAAGGAAACGTTGTATATATATATATATATATATTGGTAAAATGATTATTTTGATATTGTAGCAGTGGACCGACTCAAGGCTAGACTGGTCAACAGGAGCAACATACTCATCAGTGAGCTTTCTGTTTTCAAACCAAAGATATATGTGGCGA
The DNA here is from genome assembly GCA_022818135.1 of Saxidomus purpurata. NCBI lineage: Eukaryota > Metazoa > Mollusca > Bivalvia > Venerida > Veneridae > Saxidomus > Saxidomus purpurata. The sequence continues at coordinate 6,240 of JAFMSR010003523.1, read as the reverse complement.
CCTGCTATATACATAGAAAATAGGTGAGCAAAGTGATGTAGAGTTTATTGGCATGTTTAAAGTCCACGGATCACATTTACAAGGAGCTCTCATTTTATCAAGAAAGATCTCGTACTGGCAGAAATGGCCTTTATTTGTATCAAAAACATTACTAACTTTGCTTTTCTAATGGATAAGAACATTATTTGAGACACAGTGCATTGTATTTTTCAATGATATTGCAACAAAATAGGAAAGGCTTTCTCGCAACTCTTTCTCTTGAATACACGACTTAAATCCGAAAGAAAGGCATATGGTGGTGTGCACTTCTGGGTGCTACGGGGCTCGTTTTGGGGAGGCTGCGTTTTTGGTATGTGGCATTCCCTGTTTGATATTATTTTTGTTTTTTTGTGTTTATATGTCAACATTGTGTTAGGATGAATATAACATGGGTCTATGATTATCCTATCAATAAACTTCTATTACTATATCAGTAAATTCAAAAAGATACTGGGACTTTACTGTTTCATGGCGTTTTTTTGTGTAGTTAATTTTTATTGTGTATCTTTTTTTCCCCTTTATTCCGTTTCATATTTTAAGAGTGTATCATTCATATCTGTAATGTGTTTGAGAGTATGTCCTTACTTTCTACAATTTATCGAGAAACTGTACTTCCCTAGACAATTTAACACTCGCAATTTGATCTTACATGTAACCAGTTGTATGTACGAGTACAGAATTTGCGCATACATATATGACAGCGATATACTATGTTGCAGTAGTCAAATGGACCCTTTTATGTCCGTACGTTACAGTAATATTTTAGATTCGTCATTTTCTGTGTATGCCATATTGTCTTATATACTGACTGTGTTATTTGTGTTTTTCGACATGCTTTACTTAATGGTATCTATATTCTGTTAGTCACTTTCTGAAGATCTTTAAATAACTAAATAGAATGTATCTATTGATAAGTTTCATAGGATAAAACAAATATTGCAATGCTAACGGTGTAAAATCCTTTAAAGTTTGTCAATAGTTACTGTATCGCATTTAGCAAACTGATAATATTCAAATATACTCCAATTACGGCTAATATGATACTGTTGACACAAAGATAGAAATTAGAGGAAATGATACAGTTGAACAGTCATGAAATTTCAAGCTTGTCAATATCATAGATTTAATCGTGGCAAGTATAAATTAAGTATTCTATTCATGATCGATATGCATATTTAGCTCAATATAAGGATACATAATTCAATGTTTTAGTTTAATCATAATCGTATTACATTTTCTGCAGACTAGCAGCAAGTCTCTAGTTTTTACGATGTTTATATCTTTTTTTCATACTGATAATATATTGGGTATAAACGATAGTCTCCCCGTTGTTCTAAGTTAGTGTAAGAATGACTATGTGCAAAGGAGTGTAATTTTCGTTGTAATATGTGTTGCTTGCACATTGATAAGATTTTGAATAAATAAATAAAAGATTTGTACAGAAAAGCAACTTGGTACTGTGCCAAGTTGTTATCGTAAAGTTGTTCAAACAAAGTCAATTTATTGTCAAAGCTCAACATTATTACAATGCATACATTTTATGACAATGGCACGTTTATAATAAAATCAGCAGAGAAGCAATTCAAGAAATCCTTTAAGGCGGCAAAAGTAGGTTCCCTTTGGCTTGTGGGTCTCTCCAGTTTCTCTACGTTTCATGTTGTATTCTAGATCCTCTGGTTGGCAATGTCATACAATGAACACAGTTAACGACCGAGTCGCATCCATAAACCTTTGCACCTGATTTTAGCTTATTTATTGTATGCATGTTATGTTCAAACAGTGAAAAGAAGGACTGATATACTGTAGTCTAAATTGTTTTATTTGCAATAGAAAGGAGTATATGTTGTAACTGTTCTTTTAGAATAATTATGTATTTCTGTATTTAATAATGCGACTGATTTCTCCATCTATCGTTACGAAGTTGTCTTCTTGAATGTTCTCACAGGCTGATACTGTTGGCTACTAAACACTATTAAAGTGGGTAACAGTGTTTTAGTTGTTTGTCTTTGTTTTGTGTAATTTAATTGTAAATTTGTACCGATTAAAAATAAAGTTGCAATGAATATTAATGTTATATATGTTTGTTTATTAGTGTTAGGGATTTGGAGGTCTTCAGCGACGATGATTGGCTTATTAGAATCAAATCAACGGGCTTGGCGTACTGGACTCCTGGTGGATTATTTGAAACCGGCTGCAATGTGGACATTTCCTATTACCCTTTTGACACTCAAACTTGCAGGTTTGTTGTTAATCATTCTGCTATTTGGCAATGTTTCACCCTGTATACTGTGTCCGTCTTATACTCAAATTTATACCTAATCAAAAATATTAATTACAGACGGAAATAAATTTGAAAGAAACTTTTAACGAAGGTTAAACTGGCAGTTTTATCATTCGTTAATTTAAGCATCTGTTCCGATGTTAAGCAAAGGCTTTTCCATTCTTTATATTTAATTTCTTGTACGTTTCAGCATTGTATTAACGACATGGGCATACACATCTGGGCAGATTATCTTAAGTTTTCACTCTATCCCTATAAGAACAGACAACTTCAGTGTAAGTAGCTTTCAAAACAAATGTAAACAAGACAGTGTAAACAAATTAATAAACTTTCTCACAGATGTCGAAATATCTCATTTTTGATTGTCCTATTTCTTACTCATAAATTGTAAATTGCCAAAAGCAAATTATTTTACTTATTTGCCGCTACAGTAAACTCCGTACATGTATATAACGACTCGGAATTAGCAAAATTCCAAATATAAGGAGCAATTATACTTGGTCCGATTTTTAACGCTTTATTTAACATGAAATGATGTAATCCGGATATAAGGAACATATTTAAGTGGGTCAAGGAATTCGTTGAATACGGAGTTTACTGCATAGTTGAAACAAGATGATAGGGACTCTCTTCTTTCTTAACCGATAGTATGTAAATTCCTTTATCAAATAAAGTTTGACAGATATATTTGACTCTTTGTACACAATGTAGCAGTTTGAAAAAGTTCCTATTGGTAATACACCACTAAATCAATCACGATTGCCAGATGCCTGAATGAGATAATTGATCGCAATTTGTATTACGTCAAAGTATCAGAAATGTCATTTTTCACTAGCAATAGAATGTACTGTAACAATGTTGTCATACCTTAATTAGCTTATAACTAGTGTGCTCATTTACATATGAATAAAATGTTTTACTTGTTTGAGTGTTAACAAATTCATTTACTATTGATTGATTAAGAAAAGAGCCAGCATGATAGGACGTATGTCAATTTCTAAATAACACAAAGTGCAGCAGCTTAAGGGTTATATGTGCCCTTAAAAGTGTAACTCTAGCGCTAGAAATGCATCTGCCAAGAATTAAATACTCTCTAAAATGTATGGTTCATTATATAATTTTTGGCATAATGTGGCTGAATTGCTCAATTCTGCATTTAATAAGAGATTTAAACACTTCACTTTTAGGATTATGCAGGAAAATAAAACGTTAGTGTTGTTTAAAATTTCTTTTGCTGACGTCCTGAAGTAACCTGATATTTGTTGTTTGTCGTGTATTGCGTGCATAAAAATATATTAGAATGATTGTCGGTTTAATGCATAGCATAGAATGCGACTACATGTACATATTGCCGTTTTGCAGCCAAGTGGTGAATGGGACTTGATTGAGACCTCTACGTCCTCCGAAACAGCCACCGAGGAATCATCCAACACTTACAGCAGGTAAGTGGAATCCTGATTATAAGTCTAAAAACAAATAAAGATTTGAAGTCATAGAAAAGCCAGAAGCATGCAACAAAGCAGAAACAACCAGCTTGTCAGGCTATTTGAAGGGGAGACTGGACTTTTGAGAAGTTGCCAGCTTGTCCGGAACTTTATAAAAAAAGGCAAAATATGTAAATTGAGTAAATTTCGAGTGACAAAATTTTCGCAATGCGATAACAGACATACTTACATAGAAATTACGATTATGCAAAACCATTATCTAACTATTATTCTAACATGACTCCCGATTTTGTCTCTATATACAAAGAGTAGAGAAATTATGTTATATTAAACCATAAACAACGCGGGAACTGATATGCTGTAAACATGACGTCATATTGCGCCGCATGACGTTAAATGAGCGTTCGCGTGGAAAATAAAGCTTTGCATTTATTCACTTTTGTAATATCTGGTCATGTTAGAATCGAAATAACATCCTTTTCAGCGTTGTTATCGTCTAATAAACAATAATTTGTCGTAGTGATGTGCAGTTATAAACCACTCAGGCCTTCGTGGCTAATTACTGCATATCAGTACTCTAAATCATTGTTTATTAAACGACTAACACCGCTGAAACGGATGTTATTTCTTAAATATATCTGAAATGAATCATTCGAGAAATTTGTAAATTATTTTGGGAAGTAGCAATTTTATAATTCAGCTATCATGAATATTTTTCAGGTTGAAGTTTACCTTGAAACTGAAGAGGCGTCCGTTGTTCCATATCTTGAACACAATTCTCCCTGTCCTGTTGATGACATTTTTGATTGTATTTGTTTTCAAGCTGCCCCCTGAGTCCGGAGAAAGAGTTGGGATGTCCCTGACAGGTACTTTTCAAAATATGACTTCCATGATGTACTTTCTGGCTTATGTTTTAAAGTATACTGCTAAAAATACTTACACACAGCGTGATTTGTACTTGTTTATCAAGAAGGTCTTAAAGTTTAATGATTATTCGAATTATACCAAGTGGATTACTATACTTACTCATCGGCAGAAAGAAATTGCAAATAATCTCTATACATTGCAACCAACGTTAATTTTTCAAATGATAACGAATAAAGGCAGATGTGCATAATTCAAAATAATGTATTTAAATCAACGTACAATGTTACGAGATCCTCGTATAAATATCGAGTATTCTTTTGAAAGCACAGCAATTGTATACCAAGTTCAGTCCCCTCCGATTGACGCTTAAGAAAACATAATAAATGTTCAGTCTATGCATGTCTAACATACATCACCAATGACTGTTTTATTCTGCAGTTCTCCTTGCATATGCCGTGTACCTGACGCTCATCGCTGACAACATTCCACAAACCTCACTGAGTACAAGCATTCTTTGTAAGTCGTAGGGTACATGTTATTAAAACTTCTTTTTATTCTGAATAAGTCGAGCTTTGAAGGATACATGCATTCAAGTGGGTTACTAGGTTTTTTGGCCTTGGGACTGAGAGTCCACTAGGCCTAAGTTAGCATACCACATTTCAAACACTACAGACAATTTAACTGTGCTATGTGCGAATAACAACTGTAAATATGCGATCCACATCATCAGATATCGCTTGAAGTTGAACAAAGCGCAGATCGAATGTTTTTGATTGTTCTCTCAATCATTTGATATTGTTGGCCATGTGATTATTTTTCATTTAACGTACGTTTCATAATAAAACAAACTTCCCTGCCACCCATATATTTGTGAATCATTCATTCTGTGTCATATACTAAATTTCGTCCTCTGAACATTTCGACCCGCGCTTTAGGTAAGGTTCAGCGCAAATCACGAAGGTCAAAAAGTTGTTTTTTAGGGAGTTAATTTAGAGCCCCCGGGCCTTCAGCGCTCACAGCGCTTTGATTAATTGTTTACGTCATAGTCAGAGATATATGTCGATAAGAATGCATATCTTAATAGATGTACTTTCTAACTTTGCTTCGGGTGATCTTATTTGCTGGCCTGAATTAGGACTAACTATGATAGATTAGAATAGATAATATATTATATCGTTAATATTCAAAAAGACTGTTAAACAAAATTTCGTTTACAAATTTTGAATCATGTCATGGATAATTACTTTTTATGCCCCCGAAGGGTGGCATATTAAAATCGCACCGTCCATCTGTCCGTCCGTCTGTCCGTCCGTCCGTCTGTGCGTCCCCACTTACAATTCGTTTCCGGACTGTGACACTGTCATGCATTGAAGGATTTCAAAATAACTTGGCACACATGTCAAGCACATCAAGACGACGTGTCGCGTTCAAGACACACATCCCTACCTAAAAGGTCAAGGTCACACTTGGAGTATGAAGGTTATGGAATCCTCTATATATGCACACATTCGTGTCCGGACTGTAACTTTGTCATGCATTGGAGGATTTTAAAATAACTTGGCACAAATTTCTAGCACATCAAGACGACGTGTTGCGTACAAGACCCAC
>JAFMSR010003521.1:0-13676 GCA_022818135.1 Saxidomus purpurata | reverse complement strand
TGTCTTGGTATAATGTTGTAAAGTTAAATAAATTTCTTTGCAAAATTCTCGGCCATTTTTCGCAGTCGAATCGAAGAACAATAGCTCAATACTTATAATTAAATAAGCCCGAAATAAGTGCCGACTTCGAGGACGGGAATGTTCTTCGTAATAAACAAACTAATTAACTTTTGTCAAGCAAGTTTAAGCATTATATTGTTTAATATTGAGAATCTTAGAGCATCACAAATCGTTAGATTCATAAAGAGGTTACAGGGCACTTTTTTGTAATCAAAAAATGTCCTGTTTGACGGAAAATTTTCCCTTGAAAAGTTGACAAAAACTTGAAGATTTGATAAATGTACCGTTAGCTTGTTTGGAAAATGTAACTTTCTATCAATAAAATCATGTCAGCATGATTTCTTGCGATTAATTGGTAAGTTACATGTGAAACTGTGATACGAAAATCTTTTTTTCACCTATTTTCGCGATCCCGTTTTTTTTTTATTTCTTCAAAGAAAACAGTGTTATAAAGACTCAAAGTACAGATATAAATACGATGTTTTCAGCTAAAGACTGTATTTTACTACATATTTAAATAAAATGATTAATATAAATTAACTGTGTTTATATTAAAAAAGAAAAAAACATTTTAACATAAAGTTGGTAGAGCTAGTAATATTAAATGCTGATATGACTGTTACGAATTATCATCATCATGTACAACAGACTTTGCTTCTTTATTTGTCAAACTACATGTCAGGAAAAGCTTTGAAATGTGTTTAAAATGCTTGCTTTCAGGCGCTTCCGAGGGGCGAAGACTGATTTTTTAAGAAAAAAACTTGTTCAATACATATGACAGGGCATTATTAGCTTCCAAGGCCACCAAAATTAGTGTATATCTGGCCTTAACACAAGTTGTAATTCAGCTTATACAGGTATTCAGCACACTTCAAATGGTGTCTTGTTTATCTGTGAATTAAAAAAAGCCAAGAGGAGGGGGGGACACCCCTCCTGAAACTCCCCTTGCATACCGCTGTATATATTGCATAACGCTGTATATAATAATTGTGGCCAAAAAAATTAAGGGCCAGTGGAAACCCTGGGTTAGTTGACATACTAAATTCCTGCTGATGATTTATAACATGGATTTTTTACGCCGAGTGTTGGTCCACCCACTCTATATTTAATTATTTAAATTAACCACCCAAATACATAACATAAATCATATCATCAAAATTTGCATCCCAGGGATTCATATAAATCAAAGCCTAGAGTGGGTGGACCAACGCTCGGCGTATACTATTGCTCGGCGTAAATGAGGTTTCTTTGTGATTTTCCGAAAAAAATCTTTAAAAGGTCTTACATTTAGGGTGCTGTTAAATTGGTTTACATCGTGTGTGATTTTATCCGATGCGGTTGACTTCCGGAATGGTCACGTGACTATAGCAGAGCCACAGACTTAGAGTAAAATCCATCCCGTAATACTTTCCATACACAATTAAACTAAGATTTTGCCTGTATACAGGTACTTTTTAAGAAATTGAGCCGTAAAATTTATAGAAAAGTCATTTATATTTAAATATTTCCTAATTCTTCATATTTTATAATATATAATTAAGTAAAATAGCGCCAATCTATACGGACCCCTCTAGCAATATTGTCTTGTTCCTACGGTTCTCAAGACATAAATCTCCTACGTATACTTTTTATTACTTATTGTTATTTTTAAACAAGAGCTGTCCCTCACAAGTGACGAATGCCCCCGAAAGAGGTGCCTCACAGTCTGTGTCCTCTCCATGTGCTCAATAAATGTGCTATGTAATTTTAAAATCCTTCCATGCATGACAGAGTAATCATGCATACAGTATTCCATTACTTTAAACACTAAGTGTGACCTTGACCTTTGAGGTAGGGACTTGGGTCTTGCCTGGACACATCCGCTTGATGTGCTAGACATTTTTGCCAAGTTATTTTAAAATCCTTCAAAGCATAATAAAGTTATAGTCCGGACACAAATGTATGCATATATACAGGATTCCATTACCTATAAATTCTAAGTGTGACCTTGACCTTTGTGGTAGGGATGTAGGTCTTGCACGCGACACGTCGTCTTGATGTGCTAGACATTTGTGCCAAATTATTTTAAAATCCTTCAAAGCATGACAAAATTACAGTCCGGACACGAATGCGTGCATATATGCATATATAGAGGAATCCATTACCTTCAAACTCTAAGTGTGACCTTGACCTTTGAGGTAGGGACGTGGGTCTTGCACGCGACACGTCGTCTTGATGTGCTAGACATTTGTGCCAAGTTATTTTAAAATCCTTCAATGCATGACAAAGTTACAGTCCGGACACGAATGTGTGCATATATGCATATATAGAGGAATCCATTACCTTCAAACTCTAAGTATAACCTTGACCTTTGAGCTAGGGACGTGGGTCTTGCACGCGACACGTCGTCTTGATGTGCTAGACATGTGTGCCTAGTTATTTTAAAATCCTTCAATGCATGACAAAGTTACAGTCCGGACACGAATGTGTGCATATATAGAGGATTCCATAACCTTCATACTCCAAGTGTGACCTTCACCTTTGAGGTAGGGATGTGGGTCTTGCACGCGACACGTCGTCTTGATGTGCTAGACATGTGTGCCAAGTTATTTTAAAATCCTTCAATGCATGACAGAGTTACAGTCCGGACACGAATTTGTAAGTGGGGACGGACGGACAGACGGACGGACAGACGGTGCAATTTTAATATGCCTCCCTTCGGGGGCATAAAAATACAGACCACATTATAGATTATTAAATCAGTAAATAAATCAAGTTTATAATTGTATGACAGGCTTCGCGAAAGTTGCCGGACCGTCGGACATGTCCGGCAAAAATCAGGCCGGTCCGATATTTTTTTTCCGAGTTCCGGACCTTATGTCCGGTACGAATACCGGGATATATCCAAGACCGATCAAGACCGAGTTTTCTCCCTTGAATAAAAAATGTAAAACGAGTTTTGATTCGCCGTTTCATTATAAGTGTCCAATCAAATTCTAGATACATACGACTGTCAATAACCTTGTACTCGGAAGAAAATGTCGGTGTTACTACATTATTACGATGGCGCTACATACCCAGTTATGATATAGATACTGCGGAATCAAGACCATCCGTTTCCACTTACTCTATTGACATGCTGTGTGATAAGGACTCTGATTATGATGATGATGATTTTGATCATGAATGTTTTGATTTCCAGACAGAGTCCATCAATCTGGATAAACTGATGTTTTATTTAAGAGAAAAAAATTGTGTTGCAAATCTTTAAAAGTTGTTGTCTTTAAAAAAAACACAAAGGTATTACCATATACATATATTTGGAAAAAAAATTCGGTCAGACAAAAGTTCTTTCGGTCAGACAAGAATTGAAAGTTTGTCTGACCGAATGTCAGGCAAATTTTTCAGCAGTTTCGCGAAGCCTGGTATGATTTTTTCTATATAATGTTTGTTAAATGTGTTTGTATATAGACATGTCAAAGCTGGTTCGTAAAACTCAACAATAGTCTGGGAGAAAGACAGTGTTAATCAAATTAATGTTAACGCACTTAATAGATTATTTCAATCCATATTACTACTAAGTTTTATTAAATACATCTTCAACATCGGTTTAAAACAGAAATATTTCAAAAACAAAACCTTACAGTGTATCTGGCGTATGCCAAGCTGTGGTAGAATTTCGAACGAACCGCACCAGTTTTACTAGGCCTATATTTAGCTCCCACAAAGTACGTCACCATGTGACTTTAAATATGTAAACAACGATGGTTGAAAGGTTGAGATTGGTCTTCAAACTGAGCACACAAATTTGAGGTTAGTTGACATAGATTCCTGCCGATGATTTATAACATGGAATTTTTACGCCGAGCGTTGGTCCACCCACTCTACATTATTCACTGATTCTTAAATTAATGTAATACCTGAAAGTTACTGATCGTCCGAAACAAATGCTTATCCGAAATTAGTCTGTTCAGGCCGCATGCAGACGACAGAAGACGACTTACTTGTCCAAATATCAATCGCAAATTAACGCTACAAGTTCAAAATGTTTGAAGTAATTCTCTTGTGTAAGAGTTCAAAACATACTTTTGAACAATAATCTACAAAAAAGAGGTCGTGACACAATAGAGGAATGAAGTAAAAGCAATGAAAATACGAAATTACCTTGCTTGCTAATTTTGGCGAACCGGTGTTTACATCTCGTAAAATCTCGTCAATTGAAACGATAACATTATAATTATTTTACATTAAAGATATTCTTTGAAGTCTTATTAACAATTTGGTATGTATATCAAATTAATTTTGGTTCATGGTTATATTTTCAAAAAAAATCAACGAATGATTAATCCCTAATTTGGAAATGGCACACACCATGACCCGGAAGTAAGAAATTTCTATTGAAAATATACTGTCATGTTTATATATTGTGGTGACGATAAGAGGAATCAAATTTAATTGAGAAGTTCCAGTTCTCAAAGGTAAACTATGATTTTAAGCTAATGTCCAAAGAATGTTCATGGCATAGTTTGCTCAGATAAAAGCTAAAAAGCATACTCTGACCGCATTTTGTCCCACCACAAACCACGAGCATTAAATAATTTTTAACATTTTCAAATATTATGTACTAGCCAAACTTTATTGAGAGTAGGGTTTTCAAAAAGATTTAGATTATGTTGTACTGAGAGTGATGAGTGTTCCATGGCCTGAAGGCTAAAGGACCTTGGGCAAAAATCATCACATAAAATTAAAATTGAAAGAGCTCAAAAAGCAGCTTCATGATACGAAATGCATGACTATTCTTACAAGGGCAGTGTCACATACATGCTCCAAACACTCCAATGGCCAACTCTGGCATTAAGCTTAAACACACATCACTTACATGACTTATCATGCTCTATAGTATAAAATCTATAGCTAAGTCGGTCAAAAGCTATACATAGCTTGTGTTACATGTTAAACCACTCCGACAATAAATAAATATTGTATTGTATTGTAAGCTAAAAACCTTGTCATACATTTTGTCATAGTAGATCATGACCATCTGACACGCAGAAATCTCAATTACTTCATACCATTCTTCATACTCAATACCGCATCTACTCCTTTTTCCTCACACTATAAGTCATTGGAATAATCTGTCATATTCAGTCAGGACCAGTGAAAATCTTCACATCTTCACTGATCGCCCGCATTTGTACCTGAACTAACACCATATCCTGCTATTTTTTTAATTTTAACATATATATATATATGGATACTAATTTATTTATTCTCTATTATGAAACAAGTTCTTGCAATTTAGATTAATTGCTCTCGAGACACATTCCAGATGGAATCAACCTCGAAGAAAGTGAGGCAATGTGGAATTATTTGTGTCTTGCCTAAGGACACTACCGACATGGCGATGGTGGGGATCAAACCCATCAAATACATGTCTTTTGTAATACAGCTGTGCTACTTTTAACAAGACATGAATTATAACCTACTGGTTTATACTAATCCCCCGGTCTTCCAGTCATAATCACTTTTGATTGTTGGAAGAAACCTATGTAGATGTAGAAGTAGTCTGAGACACTGGTGTTGCAGCAGTAAAAATTGTGGAAGTGACTGCTTGTCTGGTAACTGGACGAGCAGTCTATGCTCATGTGTTAGGCTGGCCGTCCACAAGTCAATCTCTTCATAGAGCATGACCTCGGGAGAACATTGCTCTTTAAAAACATTTATGGAATTCAAATACCTGCCTAAAATACTCATGTGTAAGGCAGGTCGTCCGGAAGACAATTTCTTTGTACAGACAGACAGGCAATATTCATGTATATATACATATTTAAAGCTATCAAAGCATATTACACTAAATATATAAATAATGATTTGATGATTAAATACTAGTAAAAGATTAATACATTTAGGAACATGTCAAAAAACATATTATACAAAGGGTATTGAGAAAAACATTATTTCCATTGTGGTCTTTGTATAAGATTGCACTATGACAGTAAGACACTAAAAGTTTACTTAAAATGAATGTGATATCACAGAAGAAATTGAAAGACTGTTAGAATCAAAGACATTAAATTAGCACAATTTTATTATAAATGAAAGACTTCATAAATCAGTATCACAGTATAAATGCTGATAACAAGTATTCCTTAACCTTACTTTTAAAAGTGTATAACTTTGCTGTATTTCTTAAGACTTGAATGTGGCAAGTTATTCTACAAAGAATACCCACGGTATACAAATGATTTTGAACCAAAACCTTTAACTTTTAGAACACTAGAACGACACATATCAGTAAAAGTGACCTCTGTCTTACTAGCACTAGATATAGATTTGGGACAAACTGAAACTCTACATCTGGTAGGATAATCATATAGGAGTTCATCATGATAATGTAAGAGCAGTAGTATATATAGTACAAGTAACAGTTATCATTCTATATACTACACTACATTTTTAGCTCGACTTTTCTATGAAAAGGGGAGCTATCCTACTCGCCCCGGCGTCGGCGTCGGCGTCTGCGTCGGCGTCGGCGTCGGCGTTGGCGTCACACCTTGGTTAAGTTTTTCGTACCACCCCACTTTATTTCAAAAGTATTAGAGGTATGGCTTTGAAACTTACCATACTTGTTTACCATCATAACCTCCATCTACAGACAAGAGTACATAACTCTGTCAAGGTTTTTGACAGAATTATGGCCCTTTTTTACTTAGAAAGTGTATTGAGCTTGGTTAAGTTTTTCGTACCACCTCACTTTATTTCAAAACCATTGGAGGTATTGCTTTGAAACTAACCATACTTGTTTACCATCACAACCTTCATCAACAGACAAGAGGACATAACTCTGTAAAGGTTTTTGACAGAATTATGCCCCTTTTTGACTTTGAAAATACATTGAATATGGGTAAAATCCACTTATTGCCTTAACCTTTTGAGATATTGCTTTGAAACTTTTAATGCTATTTCACTTCATTACCCCCATCTGTACGCAAGAGAAGGTAACCCTGTGAGGGATTTGTTTTAAAAATTAAGGCCTTTTATCGACTTAGAATCTTGGTTAAGTTTTTCCAGTCCACTTTTTGACTGAACTGTTTGAGATATTAATTTGAAAGTTGGAATACTTGTTTACCATCATGATTTCCAAACATGGGCAGGAGAAGGTAATTCTGTCAAGGATTTTATTTGAATTATGGCCCTTTTTGACTTAGAAACTCAGTTAAAATTTTCATTCTTGTCCACTTGTTAACTTAACCATTTGAGATATTACTTTGAAAGTTGGAGTACTTATGTACCATCGTAAGACCTATCTGTAAGCAAAAGAAGATAACTCTGTGAAAAATTTTCTTGTGTGCCCTTAACTGTCAAAGTTTTGTTTTATTGGCAAGCACTAAAAAAGTCGAGCACGCTGTCCTACTGACAGCTCTTGTTTGTAGCTTTGTCAAATTGATATTTTTCAGTGTATGTTAGCAGTGCATACATGATTGACTCAAACACAAGCCATGTGACCAAATTCTTTTGACCTAATTACTAGTAATTAGATACATGTCAATTAATTGATTCTGTATGTATGTCTTGGCCAAATGATTGTTTGTTTAATATTAATGACATTTATAGTGGATAGCATATTTGATGCAAGACCAATTTTCAATAATTGGTCCACATCACGATTTGTTTGTATCAGATTTTACTCTGCTTTCAACAATATCTATATTGTACCATTGTGGTCAGTGGATGAACCTTTCCTGGGCAAGCTTACTCCATCTAAGCATTTCACCAGTACCGGATGCTGAACTAGGGCAGTAACTGACATCTTGCTTTACAGGAAGACAATTTAGGTTAATCTCACACATTACAATGCAATGTGTAGGATCATACCACCCTCCTGCAGGAATCTAGAACTTGAAGGATTGTTAAGCCTGTTTAGTCATCTGTAAACATAGCTTTCATATAAAACTTTTTTTAAATCTAATTTTCAAATCTTTTGGCTATGTTGTTGTAGGAGTTTAACACCCATTCCAACTGAATTTCTATTCTTCTTTTTTTTTCATTTGTTTTGTCTCCCACTTAGTAGTGGTGGGTGACATATTGATCTGGTGCTGTCAGTCCATATGTCTTAGAAAATTTTGGTTTTCATGTCTGCTTATTTTGAGTATTGACATATATCAGACTTGATAACAAAAAATGATCATGAAGTTGAAGATTTTATTTTAAGCTCACCTAAGCTATTATGATCGCTCACCTTCTGGCATCCTTAGTACATCATATGGCGTACATTGTCCATTCACATTTTCCTTCACATCTCTGAAACCACTAGGCCAATGTTGATGAAACTTGGCAGGTAATGTTCCTTGCATGAAGCTCTATCATCCTTTTTCAAATAATTCCATTCCACGCAGAACTCTGTTGCCATGGCAAAAGAAAAACTTTTAAAATCTTCTCAAAAATAGGTAGGCAAAGAGCTTAGATATTAGACCTCTACCAAGAGTGTTGAAAACATGACCCGTGACTCAGAATGGACTTATATAGGGAAAACTTCAAAAATCTTTTTTGTCTAAAACTGCAAGGCCCAGAGCTTAGATATTTGGGTTGCAGCATTGTGTTTAGTGGACCTCTATGAGTATTGTTCAAATCAGGACCGTGGGCTAAAATTGACTCTGTCTGCAACACAATTGTAGACACTGTATTATAGCCAATGGTGAGCGATATAGAGCCATCTTGGCCTGCTTGTATAAGAAAAAATTTAAACTCTTCTCTGAAATTACTAGGCCTAGAGCTTTGATATCTGGCATGTCTCCTTCCCAAGCAGACCTCTATGAATATAGTTCAAATCATGTTGTCAGGGTGAAATTGGTGGTCACATAATTTTACATGGATTTCAATAGGGAAAACTTACTAGAACCACTAGGCCCAGAGCTTAGATATTTGGAATATAGCATTATGTAGGGGACCTGTGTGAAGATTGTTCAAATCAGAATCCGCAGGTCAAAATGAACACTTTCTACTATTGATGACCATGTATTATCATTTATAGCCTATGGTAGCCACTTAAGCGATACAGGGCCATGTTGGCCCTCTTGTTGACCGCTTGATGTCCGTCTTCAACAATTAGCTTCAAAGACATTTCTCCTCTGTAACCACTGAGTCTATTTCAGTCAAACTTTACAGGAATGTTCCTTGAATGGTCATCTTCTAAAATTGCTCAGACCGTTTCACCTCACTCTACATAATGGCCTCTAAAGCTAAAAATAGAAAATTTTCCATTACATCTCATCCCAAACCTCTGGGCAAATTTATATTAAACTTCACAGGAATGACTCTTATGATTATTGTCTTCTCAAAATTGCTCAAACCCTTCCCCTCTGTCACACAAAATGGTCGCCAGAGCTGAAAATAGAAATACTTTTAAATGACATTTTCTTCAATTTAGTGGGCCATTTTCAGTGAAATTTTACAGGAACAATCGTATCGTATATTAGAGCTTTATCGTTTGTACCCGTTTCCCACATAATCAATGCCCCCAGAAGGGGTAAGTTATTTTAGGTTTCGGAGGATTTTGCAAGATACAGAAAGCGTTCCAATTCCAGAGACACCCCTGGTTCTTATACATGCCAGGTGTATAGCACCCATACATGGGACCTCGGTTTAAAAGTCTCATCCGAAAGACTGTTAGTAAATTTAGTTGGTCAGCCCCAGGAATGGAACCCGCTACCCCGAGATTACATGTCTCATGCTGTACCGATTGAGCTAACTGGACTGACAGACAGGAATAATTCTTGGATGGTCCTGTTATAATTGCTCAAACTTTCTGCTCCACTGCACATAATTGCTTCTAGAGATAAAGATAGAAAAAATCTTTAAAACATCATCTCCTCCCAAAGCACTCACCAGGGTCAAATTATATTAAACTTTTATTAATCTTTATATTGTCCTCTTTCAAAAGTGCTCAAGCCGTTTTGTTCCTTTGCACTAAAGAGCAGCCAGAGCTAAAAAAAAATACTTTAAAACAACATCTCCTCCCAAACCAGATGGCTAATGTCAGTCACACTTCACAGGAATAATCCATGGATGGTCCTCTTCTTAAATTGTTCAACTTCAAACCATTTCCCTCTACTGCACATAATGACTGCCAGAGCTAAAAATGGAAAATCTTCAAATAACATCTCCTTTTGTTTGTAATCGTGCTTATTGGGTCCACCATCCTCTAAAGAGGCTATAATCGGTGCGACCCGTAACATTGACATCTCCTCCCAAACCACTAGGCCAATTTATATTAAGCTTCACAGGAATGATCCTTATATTGCCATCTTTCAAAATTGCTTAAACAGTTGTGCTCTGTTGCACAAAATGGCAGCCAGAGTGCAATAGTTCTTAGAAGATCGATATAGGGCCATTATGGCCCTCTTGTTGATAGAAATGATCAAAATGTACTATCAAAGTGATTCAAGTAGTTGTGCATGCAGTACATACAATGTATGCCCCCTATAATTAAGAAGAAAAAGAATACAGTCAATTGTGACAACACTGTCTTAAGATCACATAGAGGAAGCTGAAATTGTGGTCTCTTAAGACAAAGTGGTTGCATTTGTCAGGTCGTTGCTTAACTCAGGTTAGGGCAGGGTTTACTGTAGATAATCAAAGCACTGAAAGTGCTGACAACAATGTGTCCTCTGCAAAATGAGTGATACCTCGCTAACAGTATCTATGTTCTTGACCATGCGGTTTTAGAGAATATTTTTTAATTGTTTCGTATTTTATGCCATAGCAACCAAAGTTTTGCATGGAATGGAAATCATTGAACATTTTGATAGAGTTTCATGCAAGAAACATCCCTGCAAAGTTTTACAACATTGGACCAGTGGTTTGAATGTCATTTGAAGGAAATGGTGGACTGACGGACAGACGGACGGAATGCAATCCCAATCAATCCATGTAGGAGAGTTACAGCCTTTATATGACAGTTGGGACAGACTGAGGCATTGGATTTTGAAAAACTTGTGGCATTGGAATATCAATAGGTGCAAGATATTAAGATGATATTTTAAATATATAAAATATAGTTAAATGAAATAAACTATTGTAACAAAACATACGTACAAAAAAGCGAACAAATAACAAATGAACGAGATCAAAAATTGGAGATCATATTACATACTATCTATGAAATTGTGTTGCTGATGGGATAAATGTTTTTTTTTAACCATATTCATGATTAAACTAGCTTGCATTGCATTTACATATGACATTACACAAACTTTGACTGTATTTAACGCATTTCTGTTGCATTCCAAATATGTTAAAAATTTCTGATTACCTTTTACATTGAGTCACACAAAAATCATTATCAGCACCCTCAACACATGACCTGGGGGTCATAATTTGAACAATCTTGGTAAAGGTGAACTAGGCATTTCTATATGCCAAATATCTAATATTTAGGTCTTGTGAATTTAGAGTGAAAGATTTTAGAAGTTTTTCCCATATAAGCCTATGTAAAACCAAGTGACACCTCGGTTGGGTTCAGTTTTGACATGGGGGTCATAATTTGAGTAATCTTGGTAGAGATCCAGTAGACAATGCCACATGCTAACTATCTAACCCCTAGGCCTTGTGGTTTTAGAGAAGAAGAGTCTTTAAGTGTTTTCTATTTGTTGCCATAGCAATTAGAGTTCTGCATGGAATGAAATATTTTGAACAACATTGATAGAGCTTCATGCAAGAAACATCCCTGGAAAGTTTTAACAATGAGATAATGGTTTCAGACAACATGGTGTTGTTAAAGGAAATTGTGGATGGATGGATGATAGACATAATGCGATCTTAATAGCACTATTGGTCCATTTGAGCTAAAATCATAAAATGCAATTTTATGTATCAGATTGAAAATGCATCACAAGTGTATATGCGGAAGATGGTCTTTCACAAAGCTATGATTTAATAGTAGAATACTGTAAGTGAATTAAAGTGACATTATGCGCATTTTTTTCAAGTAAAAATCCAGCTGAATATGGTGTGTGTACAAAAGCGTAGAGGAAATAATAGCTTTTAACCCAATATACCAAACTCTTCATGCTACCAGTATGAAATAATAAGTTTCCATATATTGATTTTTAAGCAGGTTTTCCGAAGGAAAAATCCTGGTTATTAGATTGGGGTATGTCGGCAGGCGGGCGGGCGGGCGAGCATAAACAATTTCTTCTGTGCGCAACTCCTCCTACATTTCTCAACGGATTTCAACCAAACTTTCACAGAAGTATTGCCATGAAGTGCCCTGGCGCATATTGTCGGGGTTTTGTGATTTGGTCATTTTTGACAGAGTTATGGCCCTTTGTTTTTTTTCACATGTAATTCTACTGTGCGCAACTCCTCCTACATTTCTCAACGGATTTCAACCAAACTTTCACAGAAGTATTGTCATGAAGTGCCCTGGCGCATATATTCGGGTTTTGTGATTTGGTCATTTTTGACAGAATTATGGCCCTTTGTTTTTTTTCACATGTAATTCTTCTGTGCGCAACTCCTTCTACCCTTCCAAAGGGATTTCAACCAAACTTTCACAGAATTGTTGTCACCAAGTGCCCTAGCGCATATTGTCGGGGTTTTGTGATTTGATCATTTTTGACAGAATTATGGGCCTTTGTTTTTTTCCACATAATGTAATATATATAGAGAAATACTCTTCTGTGTGCAACTCCTACATTTCTCAAGGGATTTCAACCAAACTTTCACAGAACTATAATTGTGAACTAAAGAATTTTGAATATATAATGTTCTGCCCCTGGTCGTCCGTCCGTCCGTCCGTTAGCAATTTTGTGTCTCCTTATTTAAGTATATATAAAAGGGAGAATACTCTGTTATTATAAAAGGGAGAATACTCTGTTATTACTGTCTATTTTTAGAATAGATTACCAGTCCTGTATACTTTGGAGTATTCTGTTACAGTAAGATGACAAAATTTCTCATGAGACCAGCGGATTAAACCCCACACAGAGCAAGTTTTTTGGTTTTTTTTTCGTTTTTTTTTATGCCCCCACAATGTGGGAGCATATAGCGTTGCACTTGTCCGTCCGTCCGTCCGTCCGTCCGTCCGTCCGTCAGTCCGTCAGTCCGTCCGTCCGTCCGTCCGTACGTCCCGAAATCTTGTGAACGCAACTCCTCTTAAACCGGATGGCAGATTTTGCTTAAACTTACAGGGATGAACAACCTTAATGTGTAGATGGTAGTAAAGAAAGGAATTTTTGCTGCGACCAAATTTAAGAGAATTATGGCCCTTTGTTGATTTTTTTCACTAGATACTATGTAGAAATTTTGTGAACGCAACTCCTCTTAAACCGGATGGCAGATTTTGCTTAAACTTATAGGGATGAACAACCTTAATGTGTAGATGGTAGTAAAGGAAGGAATTTTTGCTGTGACCAAATTTTACAGAATTATGGCCCTTTGTTGATTTTTTTCACTATATACTATGTAGAAATTTTGTGAACGCAACTCCTCTTAAACCGGATGGCAGATTTTGCTTAAACTTACAGGGATGAACAACCTTAATGTGTAGATGGTAGTAAAGGAAGGAATTTTTGCTGCGACCAAATTTAAGAGAATTATGGCCCTTTGTTGATTTTTTCACTAGATACTATGTAGAA
>JAFMSR010003520.1:0-13688 GCA_022818135.1 Saxidomus purpurata | reverse complement strand
CAATAGCGTGTGCTTAATTGCGTGGCTACTATTGCATGAGGGTGTTAAAACCGGCAATTAGTAATTATTAAAGATTATCTCAAGCGAGGTATCAACGGAACGGCAACTAGATGCTCTTTAATGCACTTTAATTTAAAGAACGCCTTCTTTTGATTTTAATACAAATGTAATTTTTAAAAATAAATTCAACTTTTTAGAGATTAAGTTCTTTAGACGCTCCAGACTAATTGTGTTGAATCCAATAACATGCCGGTGGACATAATGAAAAACCTTTCTTCTGTCTATTCTAAATCTGAAACCTTCTGTTTATATTATTGCTTCTTAATGGATATTCCTCCAGTACCAAATCGACCTAAAACATTTAATTTTCCACAGCACACCTTAATCTTTACCCCACCTCTCCCCTTACATTTTAAGTATTTTAATAAGAATTTTGTATTATACCATATTTTATGATGGCGGCAATATTTCAAGTAATCAATTCCGAATAATGTCTACCGCTCAAGTTTTACATGTTACATCGTTGTATTTTTTGCCATACTATAGACACTTTATGCCTTCATCGTTGATATTCCAGAATCCCATATGACCGGCGTCATGCAAAAATGGGCCTTCGGACATTGATTACATTGATCGACAATAATTGATTGCAAGCAACATAAAATTGACATTGTAATTACCCTCTTTAAATGCAAAACCAATGTTAAAATCTAATTGCCACTATATTTTCCTGCAAAGAAACATATCATTTCTTTCAAAAGTCTTCAAACCAATTGCTATGGCAACAGCGATTCGAAACGAGTTTTTTTACTTTGGCTTTACCCTATGCATAAAGCATACCGTGAAAAGAGGGCATGAAATATTTCACCAGATATGATATATATCGAAAAAGTATATAATTTTGCATCCAAACATAAATGATGCTGTAAGAAAATGATTAGAGCAATAGCTTACTGCCAATGTAAATTGAAGTGAGTTTTGACGTCAACTTGTGGTATGTGGCGTCACTTTTAGAGTGAACAATGACGCCTGAAGTTTACTTTTTCAGAATGTTGTAATTTTGTATCTACTGAACGTAGGTAACTGAAATGTTCATTTATTGATATTGATATATTGTTTGTTCTACAAGAAAACTAGTTTCCAAGTATTTTGTCCGAAGGCCCATTTTTCCGTGTCGCATATGTATTGCTATATGATATGCAATTTACTATATGTGCTTGATTAAATTGTGTTTATCGCATAAGCATTCTTTAATTAATAACCTCTTTTTATGATGTATTTTTGGATTGTCATGTTACTTATGAGACCCTTGATTTGGAAAAAAAAGTGTAACATATATAATATCTGCAGTAAGTTTCTCGGCGTGTCACTCTAAAACGACGCCATTTTTGACGTCGAATCGGCGCGTACAAAGCCTATCCATTTCATTTGTGTGTTAATATATGCTAAATGTCTTAAATCATAATATTTCTTACGAAATCTCGACACTTTTAAAATATGAACGTCGGGTTAGAAAACTGTTTCAGTATTAATTTTCTCTCAGACTACTCTTCTTTCAAAATATATTTTCGTCAGCCGTCGGATCTACGAATAATTAAATTCAAACGTCGCGTTACATGGCCGCCCTAATTGTTATCATACCTGTAGTTCTGAAAAAAAATTGAGAAGTTCAATTTTTTCCTTTATTTTTCAGGCCCCCTATATTTGCTTGTAGGTTATATTATAGACTCTGCACATGTGTTATTGGTGATTATCTCATTTTCTTTAACATACGTAAGAAAATCTGCGTGTAAACAGTTTAAGGTCGCTGCTGACCTTAGGACCAGAATTCAAAAAGTAGATGGAAAATTATGAATTTTGGTCCAGGTACAGAACCATGTCTACATTTTCGAAAAATAGAATTCTTTTTTACTATTTGGCTTTAATATTGACGTAAAAAGCGCCGCCAGTCGGCACCCGTTTTCTAATGAAAATTGATCGTTTTTTCTATCATAATTTTAATAAGAAGTTGGCGATTTCACTTTTTTCAAGTGTACATTATTTTGACAATCTTCTTCTTCATAACTACACGGTGCAAAACTTAAAGTGATATAACCGCTCAAAGTTACCATCAAAATTTTGAATACAACATAAATCAGTAATTTATACTGCTAGAATAATAAACATTGCCATAGTTATAACCAAAAAATAACGCTCTGTATAACAGTTTCATTCACATTGAATAAAGAGGAAATCTTTATAAATCTTTTATGACTATCCTAGTCAAAAATAAAAAAATCCACCCTTTCGGTTATGTATATCTTGGTTTGTATTTGTCAATAACAGAAATAACTTTATAAAACTTTTTTTATATGTTTTTAAAGCATCCACTGTGTTTTGAGCATTATTCTGAACTATAAACCAATGTGACAATTTTGAAGGGTAACATAACTTTAAATATTTTACATTAAGCATTGTTAAGGGGCTTTTTACCATTTTTTTTTCTTCAAATAAAGCCCCTTGGATTACGATTTGCCACGCCTGGGTGTTACATTTTGTCATAACTGTTCTACAGATTTTTCTTCCTCAATTTTGAATCACAGCAGTAAGAATAATTTTTAAACACTTTATTTTATTTTATTCTAAATTGAGAAATACCCAATGTAAATATTAGGCAAAAAAAGGGTCATGGTCGGTGTAACTGGAAATATAAGAGATACAGAACAAACGGTTAAAAAGAATTACATTTATCATTTAACAATCGAAATGTTTGTACCTTTAATTATGGTCGCTGATAATGTGCAAATGGTAAGTTAAATTGTATCTTGATATGGCGTGTGGAATGTATTGCGCTTGCGTACACACGTTTCAAATCCTTACAGTGTGAAAATATGTTAGAACCCCGTCCCCCACCCCCCACCCCCCAACCCCCAACAATACAAAATAATTTCGATCTAAAGCAAGTTCAATAGCGATGAAAAAGAAAGGTCGACGTAATTATGCCCAAATTCGTCGCCGAAAATGTTTTGCATTGCCTCTGTTCTAAATGCCGATACTATTTACGTTAAAAAGATACCAAATTATGAATCGGTAAAAGATACAGATTTTACAATATAATATTTAATGAGATTTGAAAATCCGATCCCTTCTCTTAAGTACATTTGTATGTGATTATTTGACATTTATAAAAATGGATTTTTCTCTGTGTTACAATTGCATTCCTACTTCCTCTTATCCTTCGCTGTTTGTTATCCTTTGTATATTGGCTTAGCCGGAGTAAAAATCTTCGTACAATTTAAATATGTTTACCTTTACATTTATTGATGTGACAAAATTTGAATTATAACTGTGTAAAAAGGCATAAACTAGATCAGATTTGTAAATATTTGCATTGATTTTAAGTTCACAATTCAAATTATTTTATTGCATCTTGCTATCAGTCAAACGAATTCGTGCCATTAATATAGGAAAAGGACTTTTTGCACTCGGGTCAATTTTCATGCTGCAATGACAACGGTGTTTTGTTAAGTTTACTTTCCATAAAATAGAAACAGACATGTCCTGATATCGATAATTGGCATTTATTTTGCCGTTTTGACGATAAACCACGATCCGATCGCCCATCTTTTGTTTTACATTATTGCACACTATACACTCAACAGGTTTAGAAACGCAAAAGTGGCAAAATATTAATTTTGATAGTGTTATCGTGTTTCAAATTTATTCAAATTTCATACACAACAAAAACAATATAAAATTAAATTATTGTAAAAGTTTCAATAATTCATCGCAAAAAATGACTTAAATAGAAATTAAAACAATAGCGTCATTCAAATAAAAATGTTCAACAGGCGAAATATTTGCGTTTCTAAACCTGTTAAGTGTATATAAAGGGCCGTTTACACAGTAAACATTGGTGTGTAAACCTTAGGTGTAAATTTTTAAGGAGTAAATCATGAGAATTTACATAGTAAATCCCGAATTTTTATCAAAACCTAAAACTGATCACGGAGTTGTTTGTATTTTTTATACATTGTATTTGAAAGAAAGAAACAGATTGCTTTAAAATGTAAAAAAATGAGAGATATATATTAAATGTTTTTTTCTGTCAAACAACAAACTGCACTGGCGTGCTTTAATCATTTAGACAGGATTGTGCTTATCATCACGAAAGCAAAGAGACAACCCGGCACTACTTTGTGTAAGATCTGCCGCTATGTGTCTCTTGTGACCGGATTCCCGCCAAATTTTTTGGAACGGTTGTCGAAAGACAGCCATTCAAGAGTGAACAAACTCACAGACAAACAAATTAAGAAACGGATTTGGCTTAACTAGGTTCCTGAAAACACAGGCTACTTCGCTGAAAGAAATAGTTCGAAGCGGAGTAATATCTATATTACATTTGCCTGTCCCCAATGAAATCGCATTTTCGCAGAAATGCAATGAGTTACCGACGTCAAAGCTTACATGCCACAAAAGTGTTCAATTTTCTGCTTCAAACTGCGTATATTTTACATAAATTTGCATACCGATAGTTGATAGTTATTAAACTTGATGGCATCCATTATCGGAAAAAATGTACTATACACAGGTACACATTGGAGAACTGTATAGAACATGTAATGCGCGCGCGCATTCACTGCTGTAAAATTGCTATGTGTGTAGTGTCCTTTGTGTTTGTCTGTTTTGGTGTTTGTTTTATTTTGTTCGTGCTTTCTTCGACAAAATTTTATCAAAAGACTATCGTTACGTTTCTTCGATAGCGTATTCGCGAGTGTAAAAATGTTTCCATTTGTTTGAATTTTAAAAAGTTATCGCTGTTTATATTTGTATTTGGTCAATGTTATTCTCGACTAAGCATTGACACTCGTAGCAGTTGGAAAAAATATGGCCAGTCATAAAGGAATACACAAGTCAAGAAAAAAAAGAAGTCAGTGAAATAATGTTACTTTGAGTTGACACAGAGTTGTATGAAACAATTTAAAGTATATTCTTATGGTTGACATGTGCGTAAATACAACACTGTATGTTGCTTAAGCTCATACAATTTGTTGCATTCGACAGCCTTGCTGTTCGTACAAATCGTCAGTTTTGCTACATACTAGGATTAACTGGCAGTTTATGTCTTAATAGAATCAGTCCTGTATTTGTAAGACTAGAGTGAAAAAATACTTGAAAGCAATTTGAGACATAATATAAGCTACTGCATTTTGTATTGAATAATTTAAATCCTTTATGTCATAATTAGATGCAGATTCATTTTTCGAAATTGGATTGAGGTTGCGTGTAAACTGATGTAGAAGATTTTAAATTTGCTTTTAGAAGCTGGGCATTTTTTTTAAGTATGCAAACACTCTGGGAGATCTGCGCATGCGCTGGGCACAAGATACGATTTTCATTTAAGTCGTAAAAAACTAAGTAGCTCTTATTCAAAGGACTTAAAACAAGCCTTTATGCGTACATCAACCCAAGCTATAACAGTTTTTGGTTGCTGGTTAGTTATAGATGAAACAGAGCCCAAAATTATGACATTCTAGCATGTTCATGTCCGCACAGTTTCATTAACCCAACTGAAGTCACTTTTGGTGTGAACTTACCACTTCCGGTTTAAAATAAACATCAGCATAGGTCTTTTTTTCATTACCTGAATCGAAATCACTTTTGGTATGCACTAACCACTTCCGGTTTGAAATAACCATCAGCACAGGTAAATTTATATATGAAGACTTTTAATAATTTACTTTTTATGAGTTAACATACTCATTTAATGTTTGTGTACCATCTGGGCCCGTGGGTTGCACGGCTGATTTAACTGAAGTTATAAAATTCCGACTGACACTAGTTTCTTCAAACTAAACACTTGCTGTTTAGTACGACATTTTGAGCGATGTACCATTGCAAGTTCATTTACAAATTTGCAATCTGAAACACAAGTTTGCGAAAATTGCAAATCAGTTTTCATTTCCTTGACATTGGCCTTCATTCTGTGTTCACGTTTTAACGTCTTAGATTTGAGTAGTTAAGTCTCTTTTGAGTTTTGAGCATTTCAAAGCTCACTTAGTAATTTCACAAAATAAATGAGTGAAAATATTTTCACGTCTTAGAGTGAACATTTCAGTATATTACGTGGAGTTGAACATTTCTGTATTGCTTGCCTAAACTTAATTTACTCATGTCAACACAACCGTCCTACCAGTACTTTCAGTGCTTTGATTTATGAAGGCGGTCCGCCTTGAAAACAACAGTCGATGCCTTAATAAATAGTGTGAAAATGCAAGACGTAATTTTAGATTAGCTTACAAAGTAATTACACAGGCTGAAAAGTTTACTATTGAAAGAAACAAGCTATCGTTTGGTGTCAAATATTTAGAATCAGCCTCTGACTGATTTAAGCCAATGAGAAAACTACTGTTCCTATTCTGCAATTTAAAGTACAGTGAAAGCTTCTGATACCGGAAATTTAGAGAGCCCCAAATTTAAATGAAATTCACACGAGTCATGAAATAAACGTCATAAAATTGTATGTAGATTTTTGACTATGCTAACTCTATCATAGAGCATCACTAGTCCTGAATGAAAAGTCATACATATATATTCCGCTTTTTATTCAATGGAGTGATTAATCGTCCGTAATTCGAGTTTTTCATACCATTACAAATATCGCGTTTCTTAAAAAGGACATTAATTAACATATCAAATATCTGAGCTGTGCGATGTGTCCATTGTCCTCATGGTATTATAGTTTCAAGTTTTATAGTAAAAAATATTTCTCCTCGATGACATTCACGATATATGTCGATAACAGCTTGAAATAAGACTAGGACCACTTGTTAAAAACAGTAAATCACTCGTTCGTCAAACTTACGGCGCTTTTGTTCACAAAAATCCGGATTCGGTTCTACGTTAATGAGTTAATAAAACATTAAACAGTTTCTACTTAAAAGGTGGTTATGGACAAATAGGTGTTTTTTATGAATGTAGAAATGTATTGGGCCTATGGTAGATCTTCCCAAATTAAAAAACAACAGAGGAATTAAACACTGTGTCAATCTGTACAATATTAATTAGTATATATTTAGTACAGTAATTGACATGCAGATAAGCTAATTCTATACTAATATATACTGCAATGAAATACCAATACTAAGAGAGGTGGGGCAAGTGTCTTGCCTAAGGACACTACCAGTATTTGAGCACTGGCTTGGATCGAACCCTCGGCCCTCGGGTCCTGATGTAAGTCTGTAACAACACCAAAGGTCTATTAATGGCACAACATGTAACAAAATAAACATAATAATTTCTATTAAAGCTGCTCGCTCTCAGTTACCGTTGAAAAAAATATTTTTCAAAAAAATTGACATTCATATTCATTAATATAAAACTAAAGGCTAGGGAAAAAAATAAGCAAAAATCTAGGTAGGAATTTCGCAGAAATCGATTGAAAAGGTCGGTTACACGGCACCGCTACACTATATGTTTATATTGAAATTTCAAAAGCGTTTGCAACGCTTTTGAATTTGGTAGCGTAATTTTTGAAATTTAGAGATACACGTGACATAAATTTATACTGGAGCCTTTTTATATCACCGTATGTTCTAAAATACGTTATTTACATACAGTTTGAAGAACTTTATTTTTTTACTAAAATCTGAGAACGAGCAGCTTTAAATTTATTGTTAAATGTATTTCAAATATGTACATCAACCATGTTGTCACAGTCAACATGGAGCAAGAAATGCTATAGAATGATATCAATATTCAATCAATATTTAATGTGAGCTGTAATGCTTGAACAGAGCAGAGCTTTATTGTTCTCGATCAGTTTTGAAATTCAGAACATGTTTAATATCTCCAGGTGCCATTTTGATACAGAAAAGATTAAACGACACTGGCATATCTCCATGGACCATTCTTTTTTGCAGCTGTTCACCATACTCCGTATCGCATAACAAATAGGACTTTCGTGTTTCCCCAGACACGTAGTGGTGCATCTTTTAGCTATTACAGAGCTTCAAGGACTATAACCCTGAAATGTATAAGAGTTATACTTGATGTTGCTCTTTAAATAAAGCATATAAAATACAACGTGCAATAGCAACATGTAACCACATTCTTCATCTTAGTGTCTGGAACAACTTTCGCCGTAAACATTAGGCCCAAAAAATGAAAAACGCGATCTAAAAATGATTGTAAAAACATTTTTAAACACATGTCTACTCAAATGAGTAAATATTTCTATGGCGTTCCACTCGGAATAAACTAAACTCTTATTGCGGGCCGCAGGGATTATTGTTTGTTGGCCCGCTGTGATACTTTGTATCACAGTTTTTCTTGTGTTTTATTTATCCGATTACCGTTCTCGTCTACACAGTTCGACATTTATTTTCAGAACTTTCGGATTAATCAAACCAGACAAACCACGTCTGGGTCAGGCTGACAAACCGGTTACTTCATTTCAAAACAAATGGTACAAATCTTTATTGGTTTCAAACCAGTTGTATAAACAACTGAAAAGTATTTTTAAAACTGAACTCAGTTTTATTGAAAACAAAATCGCCCTTAGAAAAGAAAATGATTTGTAAACGTTAATTTATGAGACGATGAAGAAGAAGTGCTTCTAGATATTGAAATATTTTTGCAGCTGTACTGTACACGTTTCAACCCTATAAAAATTCGGACTAAGAATACGGAGAAACATTACACACTGAAGTGATTATCATTCTACTTGTCCCATTGATTGACTCTGAACATTATGTGAAAATCATAGTACAGTCAAACCTTTGTTAAAGACCACCTCTGAACAAAGACCAAACACCTGTGAATAAAGACCACATGTAAACGGAGACCATTCTTAACATCAAACTGCATGGTATAAATATAGTGTTGTACAATTTCAATGATATTGCAAAAAAAGAAACACTTTATGACAACACGTTTTCGTTACGAAACGGTATGATTTTAAAAGAAAGACATAATTATGTCAACATTATTTTAGAGTAAATAGAAGAGGCTTCTATCGTTATTCTATTAGTAATTTTTTTATATCTCGGTAAAATCAAAGTTATAACTGGGCTTCAATACGGGCGAAAGCTTGGCAAAGCCCGACTATAGGTAAACGTACGAGTATTTAATTTAATACTCAAAACAATACCAATAACTCCACTGACATATACCAATGTGAAAACCGGATGTGCCACGTCTACTTCCGGTTATATTTCTTCCTTAAAAATATAAAACATGAAATGTAATGCTTCATCGTCTATACAGGCTGCCGCCGACCGCTTTTTTTAATTCTAAAACATTTATTTCACGGTTATCTGTTTTATAATACGTTTATCCATTCTGAATCACATTCACAGCTTATGTAAATTAAAATCATGTCTGAACAATAATCGATCAAAGGAAATGACGTAACTGGTCATATCATATCATGTCGTATTCTAGCGATAATAGGATCTCGGTACGAAAGTAGATTAATATTTCTGTATCTAGAAAGAAACACATACATGACTGTGTGACAATTTTCGAAATACAACAGGCGTTTTGGCCAGGTTGAAACATAATAATTTATGTTGTTTAGAAAGAAGAGCGCGCACTTAGGCATTTCGTTGCGTATTTAGAGAGGTAACTCGCACGAGAATATGTTAAAAAAATGTTGAAGTTATCTCCCATACACGTAAGTGATATGTTTTGTAAAGTTATGAGGTAATGCCTATTTTCATATTAAAGGCTATTTTACATTATTAGTGCGTACTCATATTATTGACAACTTAGTTAAGATTCTGCACTGTTTTTCCGACCATAATTGGCAACAGTGTAACGGTGTCGAAATTACATCTCAGTTATTTCACCGTTAATAAAAGTATCGTATATATGATATGATAATATAAAAAACAATCCAACTACTGTAAGTCATGATGTTTTTGTTTTTGCTTTTATTTATCTCCATGTGATTTCACTCTTATAATAACAAAACATAAATTATATAACATACATGGTGTTCGGTATCGTTAATTTAAGAGACATGTCTCCATGAGAGAGAATCAAAGCCACAGTGACCTTCCGAAATGAGAAGCATCGTCCTTACAAAACATGAAGACTATGTCGTATATTTGTTTAACTTTATATCATAAAACTAAACTTCAAGTATATTGTAATATATAATCCAAATTGGAGTCTGTATATCTTAAATATTATTAAAATGCTAGATGTGATCTTCATTTTGTGATAAAACGCTTATCAGTTTCAGATAAAGAAGCAGAACATCAAAGTCAGCTGAATGCAAAATTAAGCACTTGACTGTAGAACCCCAAATCAACTAAACTATTACAACAAAGTGTATAAGCAAACTTTACACAGCATTATGACAGTTGCTAAATTTATCAAATATGTTTTATAACGCGTCAAAAAATACATTTTCCATGGCAAAACCCTCAGATTGTATGTTAACGTGTTGTAATGCTCTATTTTTGACAGTGTGGCCTTCGTTTGAAAACTTGTACCTTATCTAAGACGTTGGGAAACAAGGTCGCCGACCATTTAGTCACGATGTTGTCTGTTTTGTTTTGTTTCCATAAAAAGTAATTGGCCTCAAGTTGACAATGACCGATATTTTATTCAGAATTGGTATTTTCATTCGAGTACGTACCGGTCAATCATGCATATATTTCGCATTAGAAACCTCTGATATATTGAGCTAAACAAAAGTTTTAAACATGTGTGTACTTCAAGTTAACTTCAAAGGGCACTAGTAAAGCGCTTCACCCGGATACAGGAGCTTGGTCTGTTTGCACCAAAGCATTAACAATATTAGTTTAGAGATGGCAATTTGACAATAGCCATCACTTCAAGA
The DNA here is from genome assembly GCA_022818135.1 of Saxidomus purpurata. Lineage (NCBI taxonomy): Eukaryota > Metazoa > Mollusca > Bivalvia > Venerida > Veneridae > Saxidomus > Saxidomus purpurata. Next base: position 2,857 of record JAFMSR010003520.1, on the reverse strand, counting down.
CTTATAGAGTATCTCTTGTGGTGACCGCCTGTTGACAGTTTTGACTTTTCAATAGTTTTCGATGCCTGTATAATGGCTTCTGTTTCTGATTGCAGTTGATACAGTAGTTGCCTGTTGGTATGCTGACTGTGGCTGAACCACCTGCCGTGTGCATGGTGAAAATACCAGTACCTCTATCTTGTATAGCAGCTGTAGTAGAGCCGTCTGTGTAGACATGGGTCCTTCTCTCTGATAGATAATCTTCTGAGATCATTGCTTGTGTGAAGGCTTTTATTTATATTTTCATCTTCCACACATCTTCCTGGTACTGTAGTGCAGATAGTGACGTGACAGGTCAACCATCCATATCTTTGTTAGTTTCGACTGGTCCAGAGGAGTAGTTGGTGGTCCAAAATAGGCAGCGTTTATGTTTGTCAGCTTCTTGGATTCACTGACAAAGCTTCCTCGATGGGTGGTCGGTCCGTTGCATTTTCCTTGTTCATAGCATAACTAAACAACTATTGTTTGGAATTCAATAAAACTTCATACAATGGTCAAACACATTGAAAAAAGTGCAGTGTACAAGAACCATAACTCTATCTTGACTAATAATAGAGTTATTGCCCTTTGTTACTTTTCTTTGTCCTGAGCATAACTTGAAAACTTCTGCTAGGAATTCAATACATTTTCGTGTTATGCACCTGAGAGCATCACCAGTATACAATAGTGGCGAGTTTCTTTTATGCACATAACCATCAAAGCTTCTATCCTCCGAGCGCTTTTCTATGTCTATCAAAGTTCTAAACTACATCTTTTTTTGGTAGAAGGTCGCCCGAAGAATATGTGTGTGAAATTTTCTCACAAATATTCCCCGGATGACCCTCTACCAAAATTCTCAGAAATTTCGGTCCGTTGCAAAACATGGCCACCAGGGTTGAAATAGAAAAATCTTAAACGACATCACCTCCTAAACTGCTGATCAGGTCAGTCAACACTCCACTTGTAAGTATGGTTGTTTTATTAGTCCATGGAAGATCACTTTATATTTTATTACGGAATTGTCTGACCATAATTATGATTGTTAGTTGAAAAAATCGAAAAGTTCCCATTTTCTTATGTCTTTCCAAGCCGACGCGTTTAATTGTCTTTCCATGATCTTAAAGTTACATGTACGTCAGACTCCCGTGACATTGGATACTGGATAGGCAGGATGATTATTATACAAAAGGTCATGGTTTTATCTGTGAACGACGATAGATCTTTTCAATAAATTATTTCTGAAATTTATCTGCGTTTGTTAACCTTAGAATGCAAGTTTTCTTGGTTAATGGGCAACCAGTTACTTACGGAGATTGGCATCCAGGTCAACCAAACCACCACGATAAAGGACACGACCAGAACTGTGCCTGTATGTTGAGTTCGGGTAAACACTTCCATTGTCATGATGGTTATTGTCCTAAAGTTCTTGGTTATATCTGTGAAAGAAGATAGATCTTTTCGATAAACGAGCTTTATCTATAGTTGTTCGTTATGCTTGGAATGCAAGTTATTTTACACTCTTGACGAGTCCAAAGACTACATATACAATAATGTAAATAGTATTGTTTTGGTACAACATCCTTTATATGAGAGCAAAACAAAAAGAAACATTTAAGTTTATAGATTTTTGATGATTTTGACCTAAAAAATGAATATGTATGCAAATTTCCGTGTTTGTAATGGAAATGGTGCAGAGGCTGCTAGTTTTTGGTATTCTAAGACTTGATTCAAATAGACGTCGTCTTCAGTTTACACTTTTTGTCTCTTATATAACTTACTTTACTGCATATTGATGGATTGCATGATAACGATAATTATTTAGGGGATGAGAATTTGACTTGGTCTTTGTCATTTTACATTTATATTAGCCTCATTACCTGTGATACTGTCTTTCAGTCCTACTCAAAGTTCACTGTTTATTAAGTTGATGTAAAACCTTTTTCAGTAATGATCCAAAGTGTTTGTTACATAGGACCTCTCTCTCTCTCTCTCTCTCTCTCTCTCTCTCTCTCTCTCTCTCTCTCTCTCTCTCTCTCTCTCTCTCTCTCTCTCTCTCTCTCTCTCTGTCTGGGTTTGCGTGCCCATAGCTACGGTTCGATGAAAAGCCAACGTTGCGAGGACTATTGGAAATAACAACACCAGTAAAGAGAACGATTTATTTTTAGATGTGTTTTCATGTTTCTTAGCAACTCTCTCTATCAAATTGACAGAAAAACCATTACAGTCAACAGAACAGGTGAACATGTTGTGGGGTCATTTCACCACATTCATCTCTTTGTCCTTATACATTCCTAGAACGTTTTTTTCTTTTTGTCCCCATAGTGGATCCGCCATTGTATCTTTCTCTCCTTCTGTTAAGGTCCTCACAAATATCATACAGTGGTTTTCTCAGGTCCCTATAGAGGTCTAATTTTGCAATTCTCTCACTGCAAATATTTTGCTTTCCTTAGTAATTGATTAAGATAAAAACGTTAACTTTTATCATGCAGCGAATACAGATACTGAATGCACAATTTAATGTCTAGCTTTTGATTTCATATTAACAACTTTGCAATCTCTGTATCTTGTTTTGTGTGGGTCAGTAGCCCCTTAAATATAACTCTTGCGACACAGTGATTTGATTTGTCGGGTTTTAAATCGTACCGACATGGTATATTTCATATGACGAGTTTCCAGCTCTAATGGTGGGTAAGACCCTTGGTGCCCCATGGACATTATGAACAGGCAGAAACACATGGTTAATAAATCTCAAAAAGGGCTCTTTCTGCGAAAAAGGACAACACAAATTAAACCTGTAGGAAAGCTGAAATAACACAAGTTTTGTTACTTCAGTATAACA
>JAFMSR010003519.1:0-13691 GCA_022818135.1 Saxidomus purpurata | reverse complement strand
TCTTTTTTACCACATGCCCGATACCAGTGTTTTCCCCCGGCACACAGTACATGTATGTAAGTGTTGTCTGTTCCTTGCCTAAAACCAATTAGCAATCAAAATAACTTTTAAAATTTGTTTAAAAGTAACTATTTTAGTTTATGACATGACAAAAAAGCAGTATCAAAACTCAAATTAGATTACGACCGCTGGCACCAGGGTTCTGAACTGCCCTGTAATTTAACAAAACACCAAAAATTAACAGTCACAGGTGGATGGGAAATTGTTGTATCAGGAATCAAAGTAAGAGTACGACCACTGGCACCATTGTACATCTCATTTCATTTTACTATTCAGTGAGTTCATGAATTGTAGTCACATGTGGATGGGAAATCGGTATATCAAGACTCAAAGTTAGATTACGACCACTGGAACCAGGGTACTGAACTGCCCTGAATGGGCAGTGACGGAAACTCTTTTTTGTTTCTAATCTTTTTAAATAGCAGTCTAAAAAGAAAACAAAATTCGTTACCATTGATAATTGCAAATACGTGCGGTATTCCAACTTAAGTGTTCTTATGCAGTTCAATATATTATTTCGGATTTATATACGAATATTCGATTATATTCGAATAACTATAGTTTTACGTATGTTTATGTTAACTGACAGAAATCAAATGCCATATTGCATGTGTACTTGAAACATTCGCAGTATCATTTTCAAAAGAACTTCCTGAGTGTCGCCAACATTAATAGCGATGTTTTGATTGACATCACATACGATGCCTACCGTATATTGTGTTTTCTATTTTAAAATGCCATTTAAACTCAGTTCATGTACCCAAAGGTATATAATAAAAGGCCAAAAAATTGTAATCCAAATGCTCAACTGACCCTTGTCACTGTCGGATCATGCTTGTAAGTATTTGCTCTCGCAGGACCCGATATTTGTCTCAAAAAAGTCCGGCTTCTGGATCACATTATACTACTGATGACCCTATTTGTTTCTCATCCACTACGCGCTATTCATATATTAAATGACAAAAAATATATAATTTATTTCAAATATATCTATCTTGCAAGTATGGAACAGTTTTTAAGCATGTTGTAAAATCTCGAAGAAAAACACACACTTAGACCTGTGTTGCGTTCTCCCCTTGAAATGTTATAACATTTCTTACCTGTCTTCAATTTTTGAACAAGGCTTACATCAACGGTTAACCCCTTATACCCAAAAATCGTTTTGCATTATGTACATTGTTGCCTGTTTGAGTGAACGGCTATTTAAAAACATTATTTCTTACACTTTATGACCATTATTGTACGGTTAGGATGGTATAACCGTCCATCACAGTACAGGTAAGAGCTTAAAATTAATTTCAAGATATACATCAAGCAGGGAATGATGTATTAAAAGCAACAACACCTTTTGGTATAGGGTACAAGTAGCTGCAAGCCTTGTTAACAAATTGATGATAGGTATGACATTTTGTCATATTTAATATCCTGTGTCTTTTTGTAACCATGAGCACCACCGCTTGTTCAGTTTTATTTGTTTAGAAGTTGAAAAGACGTTTTCAAAAAATATGCAGTTTTACATACTTTCTACATACAATAAAAAAGATAAACGTTTACAATGTTGTTGAATGAAAAACTAGCTATTGTCAGGCACTTCCTTCAAATCAATTGTTTGTCTGTTTATCAATAGTATAACAATGCATATTTTAAAAACAAAATTGCTAATATATAGACTTTAAATTGACTTTAAAAATGCATTTATGTTCATTTTGTATGAAACAGAGAGACAAGATACAGCCAGTCTATGGCCACCAGGTCCATTTGCCACACGTATGTCGGGTATTGCGTGCCCGGAATGGGAGTCTAAGGGATGGAGAAAGGGTATTTTGATTATTGAAGCAGCCATAGTTGAAAGGCAGTCAAGGCTTACTTTTTGTGCCAAAATAAGACAAAGTCCTGTACTTGACAAAGAGAAATGGATTCAAGGAGTGTACAGTATTTATAGGATGGAGAAAATCTGTCCAGAAGGTTAGTTATTTGAAAACTGTGTACATTTTACACACAAAAATAAGTTACGTATCAACATGACTGCCTGATAAAACAAATACATTCCTTGCTTTTATAGACATTTCGCCAGAGCAGTTAATGTCCTCAATATATGTGGACAATTGTTTAAATAATATATGTCGAAATGCACTTTTTATTTGAAATTGTATTTCTGGCGATAATCACTAGCGTGTAACTGCTGGCAACACATTTTTATGTAATTACCCTGACACTCGAAACTATCTGTTTATAATTAATTGCAACGGAGCAATGGCTGTGCACTGCTGCGAATGATCATCGTTAATTTGTGCTTAATGGCTTCGGCATCCCCATCTTCGAAACATAAGAAGGGGCTGAGGTGTTAAGGAATATTTATGATATTATTACAAGCATAGAATAACAAGACTGAAAAAAACATCAACCCTTTCACTCAATTTCCATTATGGACATATTCATCGATTTCTTTACACTATACTACATGTAATTGGTTATCAATTATTCACTTAATTCACATACTAAATTGATTTATATGTTTGTTTTCCTGAATTTCATGAATATCCAGACCATTTCTCAAGTATTGTAAATATACGTAAAGTTCTGTCATGTACTTTAAAAAGCCAGCAACATTTTGAGTTCATCAAGTCAAATGAATGCATTTGGTAAGGAAAATATCTACGAAAGACTGAAAATGATATTATAGGTATCTCATTTTCACAATTTTGCTCCGAAGAAGCAAAGAAATAAAATATATGAATTTCAAATCAGACTCACAATAGTTCAGTTAATTCAGAAACGTAAAATATGTAACGTTTTATATTTCTGCATATGCTGTGTATACTTATAAAGAGCCTATAGTCAAGCATGTCTTTGCACACAATTTGAGCTACAATGTTGTAAAAACTTTCACTTAGCAAATCCTTTTTGATAAAATAATGCCGTGAGGGGATGGTTTTTAAACTGAAAGAAGTTAAAGAATTAATATAAACGCACTGTTTTTATCGACCGAATTGGGTATGTAAAGTTTCGACACATTATATATCCTATGTCAACTTTTGTATTTATGTAATGAAACAACATGTAAATATATTCGTAAATTCTTACAGAAGTCCATGTTTACTATGTATATGGTAAGAGGTACTTTGTTACGGCGTTATTGGTTCAGTGTTTTGTCCTACTGTATTATTTTGGTACAAAAGTTCGTTTTCCCTATTCATATATATCATAAATATCTTGAAAAATGGTCTACAAATGAACAAAGCAGTTAATATACTTGTCACATAAAAATAACACACTAATAACAAACATACACTGGAATTGGTGTATTGTCCAATATTTGTTCACTTTATGTAGGATTCATCGAACACAACCGGACTTGGACCAGCCCAATGCTTGTCGGAACTGTGTCCCTGTATGGATATGTGCCAGAATTTGAAGTTTACAATAGTTCAGGTATGCCAGTCTCTGTTAAGTGTTCTGTTTTCAACAACTCAGTAAACTTTTTAATATTTTGCAATATATATCACACATTTTCCTCATAGCAGAATGAAAATATCTTCTGTCGTGAACTTTTACACACACCAAGAGTAAAGCTGATTAATATTTGACTTGTTGCAATATTTCTTCTCACCATGTGTATGTGTCTTGTTATATAAGAGTGTAGGCTCAGTATTAGTTATCAATTAATAGCAATAAATTTCAACAACATATGTAAAATACTATTATGTACAAAAGCAGACTGCAAACTAAGTTCAGTGTACGTGTACAACTATGTGCTTAGTTGCTGCTGCCAAACGCTTGTTGATTTACATGCAGTTTCCTTATCAATAGATATGTTATTTTAAAAGACTGATTATACATTATACTATAAATACCTTGTTGAAGATCAAGTTTTAGTCGAGTGCCACAATCTCCAAGAACTTAAACTGTTGCATTTTATTTTATGTTAAACACCAAACACATAGTTTTACATAAATACCTTTAAAAGTAACCTTAGAGATGTGTTTGCTTTATAAAACTGAGGAAATATTTCAAAGTAGACAAATTCAATTGGAATTTAGAAAATGTTGTTTCGTTACCGTATGCAAATGATAGCATGATTTTACGTATGTTCAGATTGATAAATATTCTTTCAGGAAGCACCATTATTCTGTTTTATATGTGTGAGCGAGTTTCAAATTCAAGTACAGACAATTCAAATTTCGGAATGTTAGACACAGAATTCCTTTTAGGAAAGGTAATAGTAAAATGTGTTCTTCTTTGTTCAGTAAGCGTGAATAAATATGGGCGTAATATAATCTAATGCCGTCAGACGGATATCTAGAAAAAGAAATAGTTTATTGTATACATTTCTACAAAATAACAAATTAACAGTAACAATGTCAAATAACTTTACCGTACGATTGAACGGCGATACCCCAAAATCAAAGAGCATAGGAAACGAAATGGGGCATTACATAGCACTACGTTTTAACGCTTATAAGAACAGGAGGATTCCTATATTGCTCATTGAGTACCATTGCCCTTAGCGCCACGTCCATGACACTACACAAAAATCAATCTATGATCTCACACTTTTTCTGGAACTTGAAGCCACTTGAAGCAATTTTAGACGATGCACAGACCGATCATCGATTTAAAAGCTCCACCCAAGCCAGTGCCTCCGGCTAAAAAGGTGACGTCGTTGAGATATTGTTCGGTCATCTTGCACTACGCATTGACGTTTTGTAACTTTATAGAACTGCATAGAATTGTACTGTAAATTAATTTCCTTCGATTTTTTTACCTAGATTTGCATAACGCCTAGAATAAGAAAACGGTGGATTTTTGAAAACTGAATCAGCAATCATTAAAAACGAGTCAACTTATTTTACCAACTAAAACAAGTAAATGCATAGATTTACAGAGCTGTTAAGATTGACTCGACTCTTGAAAACATTGTTTTCCGTTTACATAAGTCCAGTGTCAGCGAATAAAATGAGTAGAGGCACATAGAGTTAAAGAGCTGTTGAAATTTACTGGAATCTATAAATAATTATGTTTCATATATATAAGACTAACATGATAAAATTAATGTATAATAAAGGTCTGCTCGACATACTTATCAAATGCGATTCCTAGCTATCTAATCCATAGAGAAGCTCCTCGTTGTTTTAATAGTAAAGCAAGTGTTATCTTTTCATTAGCAAATAATCTACACAAGTTGAATTTACCACAAGAAGAGAAACAAACTTACCTTGAAAAATCAGACCAGGTGTTAGATGTATTATTTTAGACATTTGAAGAACCAATACTTTGAAAGATGACTTTCTGTTTTAGAAAGTGAGATAAATGAAATAAAATTCATCATTGGAGGGAATGAATGTCATTTAAGTTTAGACAGAATAAATTATGACGTATTTTAACCGAATTTTACTTATATTTCACTTTCGAATGATTCGACATGTTTTCACAAATAGTTTGTTTTTGGTTGTTGACTTTTTCACAAATTTGCCTTTACCTTTTATAATTGCTTATACTCATTTGATATTGCCTTAACCTAAGAACATATCCAGTGTACACAGGATATACAAGATTTACGAAGGTTATATAGATATTGATTCTGTCAATATTTCATGCTAATTGGAAACAAATCAAACCCTCTTCAGGTTTCAAAAGGCTCTTCCTTCCATTGTTAAAACTTGTGACCTAGTTTTTTGCTTCTCAAACATCTCAAGCTCAAAGCGACCTAGATGTTATCATGACAAATATTTTGACCAACCTTCATAATGATTGGGAACAAAATATTGTCGTTGTTATGTCAAAATGCCGTTACTCGATTTTTGGCAGAATGGACATTCTGATATCAAAGGATCTAGTGTAGATCCACCTTTCGTTGCTCTATAATTACTGATTTTACAGATCTAGGCCTAACATAAAATTCTGTGTTTGGAAACTTTCCTGTCGTTTCACAAAACTTGTAAATACTTTCTTTTAAAAGGAAAAATTGATTTGTTTCACCTGACTTTTCAATGACGATTTGGCTTGTTAGCGCGTATACACGGTTTTCTTTCATTTGACATTGGGACCTAATTGCTGACCAAAAGTGACATAGATTCCCATTTCATCAAGACAAACATTCTGACCGATTTTCATGATAATACGAATGTAGTACACAGAGTGTAGCCTCTACAATGTTTGTAAGATTCGATTATTAATTGACATATTGGCTTAAGTTTTTATCCAACGCGGTCAAAACGACGTTGAGTTTATCATGGAATTAACTGACCAAATTTCATAATGTTTGAGATCAAACTGTAGCCTCCAAAATGTTCATTTTTCTATCATTTGACCTGATTACCTAGTTTATTCCAATTCAAATTCGAATAAGACAATAGGATAACAACATTTCTGACCAGCATTAAAGATGTTTAGATACAAAATAAAATGTAGCACCCAGAGAATGTTCACTGTGTTTTTCTTTGATTTATTGTGGTGACCAAGGTTTTGACACCAGCAGCTTACTCAGTTGATAAAGCCACCCAGATTTTATCAAGATAAACTTTCTGGTTTAATCATTTAAAGTTCAGTTATATTTATTTACAAAGTCGGGTGCCATAACAATAACCAGATGGTCTGTTCTTGAGCTTATGTATCTTTGTATTAGACCCAACTTTGTTAATAAATATAACTCGACTTTACTTCATATTACGTGAGCATGGTTTCGTGCTGAGTTTGAGATTGTACTCAAGAAACTTATATAAGCATGGGGCCAGGTGAGCTAAAACTATTAAGACATACAATATTTGACTGAGTCACACGAAATATTTTAAATTAGAAAATTGAAAGTCAGTAAAAAGTGTTGATCACTTTTTGTAATACAGTACAAAATTGCGACATAATTTGTCAAATTGGATTGTTTTCTAGGCGATAATGGCAACATAATCCAAAAAGTCAAGAACAATTGATTAAGTTAGATCTCCATGCCCTGGAACTTGTCATTCAGAGCACGCACTTGTAATCATGTGAGCGATAATTCACAATAAAATTGAGTAATAAACTTCACGAAATTACCTATCTACCAAATACTAGTATAGGCAGTAAGCGATATAATTCACGATGAAACTTGTTTTTCTTGGTAACTGTCGCACTAAATAACAATATATTCAACATACTGCTTAAAATGTATATACAATACTGTTTAACAATTAGCATCTATAACAGAAAAAGTAATCAAAACGTTAAATGAGGTTTCTTTATATTTATTCCATATCGGCAATTTATGAACCTGTATCAAATTTCAGAACAATTCAACTTTTGATTGTTAAATTTTTTTAATCACTAACTGCCTATATGCCACACTGATTTTAAACATTTGTAAATACTTTCCGCCTTTTGGTATAAAACATCAAGGTACATGTACATCCTATAGTTTTAACTGCATGCTTTTAAGCTATATAATACATAGAATGCACCATAAATGACTACAATACTTATTTTGAAGACATTTACATGTAAAACAATGCAGTTTATACAAAACCAAAGTATTTAGGTAACACTTTTATTTGAACTTTTAGATAAACTATGTACGCCAATTATTAATATATTATGTTAAAGATAGTTAGTAATTTCTATAATGTAAATAGGTACCTTGTAACTGGCTGTCATTAAAATAAGTTAGCTTGCAAGATATCGTTATTTCTGTTTTGCTCTTTAGATCTTATTTACACTTAATTCCAAACGCAAAATAAAAACAAATCTGTACATAAAATATCTTTACGATTCTGCAGTTTTCCATTAAAACCCTTGCAATGAATCTGATGTCCAAACATGAAGAGTAATACGTTAAGGTACTTTTGTGATAAAGTTTGTTCAGATATTACAGTACAAAACAGTAAACACAGATTTATCTGGTTAATATCATTTTTCATGTCCTGTCAATTATTTTTAGGGGCAATTCAGTGAGTGTCCATGGTTTGAAAAGACATCAGTGCGTCAAATATCGCTGGATGACGGTTCGGCAAATAACTACTGTTCTTTCTCCCCGCACCAGGAGCATAACAGCTGTATGTACATGTATATTCAGTCACATCATTATATAATATGATTTAAGATTCGGACATGAAGGAAGCCTAAGAAAGGCCTTCAAATTAACTGTGATAGTCAATCATACATTAAATATATTTGTTTGCTAAACTTTAAATGAAGAAACCTGGCCTTGATGTTAATATCTAGTTTTAGTCACAAAGGTAAATACTTAAGTAGTCTAAGTCTGTAGTGGCAAAAAGCTTATTGCGGGCTGCAGATTCGGCCCGCTATATTTAATACGGGTTTAGAGAATGCTACATGTAAGTTAGGAAGTGGTTAATTCTTTTAACAAATACTATGAAATGACTGAAAATCGCCCAAGAAGGTACGATGAAGAATGGGTAAACATCACTGTTCAATGTGTAGCTTTAAAAATGTCAAAAAGGTGCTATTTTTTATTTTGTAACCTATGTAAACGTAAAATTATTTAATACAAATATCAATTTTATGTAAACGTTTAGAAAGTAGTGAACAGTTTTTATTGTTGGGCCAGTATAAAACACCGGTATTGGTCAAATATGCCGTTATCTTTCGGTATCGGGTAAAGTGGATCCATTATGTTACCTCAATTCGATTTTTTTTTTATTTTAAAAATTTACAAACACATTACAGTTTGTTTTTGAAGGGAAGTATCTCTGTACAGTCACTTAACAACAAACAATATATATACTCGATTGTTGAGTGTACGGGAGACAGTTTCCTAGTTTTTTGTGTGAAAATATAAATGTTCTTTTATATATAATTTGTTTTGCTCATATTACAAAAATACTAGGAAACTGTCTCTCGAAAGGCAAAAATAAAATTAAAATGAATGGGGATTTGGCTATGACTTATTTAAAACACTGTTGTAAGGCACGCTGTGATACTTTTTATCACAGTTTTCTTGTATCAACTTTTTGTCGGTAACAAATGCAGTCAGTCTCGAGTCAGGAAGATATCAATGACCGAGAAATAATCAAATTAATACATTACAATAATCACTTACGAATGAATGAAAATTCAGTTGCTCTCAAATGAAATTGTAAATAGAAATTGTTTTGACGCTGACGTAGTTCTCGGCATATGAACAGAAATATTCAGGATTCATAAAACATAATTCTTATATTAAGGTATTGGGGGTCTAATGGACACTATTCCAAAACACATTAAACTTAACATTTATATGATCTACATCTGTTCACCGACTAGTGTGCAAAATTTAAAGACATTTCACCGTTTAATTAAAAATTAATTTCGTTTTTTGTTGCCCTACCCCCACTTTAGAAATACTGACCATATTAAAAAGTACCATAAAAGTTAAAATAGGTATGTTTGCAAGTATCTATATACATTTAAAAACATTTCCAGGTTCAAAAAGTACTACAAGCAATGTAGAATTACAAAACATGAATTATAATTCTACAAGCTTAACATGTGTAACAAAAAATATGCAATAATGCCAAAAACTAGGGTATACAATTTTCCTAATTTTGCCACGAGACATATCACACATGTACAAATACACGGCTTTAGCAAAAGATTCGGAGTAGGGCCATCACTATTGATTATAAAACTTTTATAAGTAGTATATGAATTGAAATATAAGAAAAAATAAAAATGTTTTACCGTCTACTTTTTGAGATATTCAACTTTTAAAAATGAGCACGGTCAATTTTTGTATTTTCAAGTAACTGTACAACTTGATAAAACCAAGGAAAATTAAGATACAGTTCTCAAATCTTGTAAAATGGCTTAATTTTTCATGTTATTCAGTTTGATAACTAAAAAAGAAAAAATAACGAAAAAAAGTTTTGGCTCCTTCGGGGATTGAACTCAGGAGCTCTTGATCTCAAAGCAGACGCTCTAACCACTGCACCACAGTACAAAATAGGTACTGCTATAAAATCCAAAGTATTCCAAATGATCCTTAAACAGGAAGTACTCAAATATAGAGAATACATGGTTATTGTCTTTTGATACCAGTTGATAGCGGAACAGTGTGATACCGGCTAGGCAAATCCGAGGCTTGCCAAGGTTTTCTGGCCAATATTCATCCTCTTTTGATATCAACTAGTATCAGAAGACAGTAGCCTTGCATTCTATTTATTATGCAACTGCTTTCAGACATTTGCAGTTTTAAAGTAAAACAAAATATAGGTTATCCTGTTCAGCGCAAACATACTGCACTCTATTGCAAGGCGACCTAACTTCAACTCCTTGGATTGCAGATTGATTTATCCGCCAAACGGAATATAGTAATCAAAACTTGGCAACCGAGGTGTTAATTCATCATGGTATTTAATTTCAACAACCATTACAAATTTACCTATCAATAATCAAGTTCAAATAGGTCACAAACTCAGAATGATTTTTGACCCATAGCGAAACAATATCGAGAATGTATATGGAACTGTCCGGCACAAGAATGAGGCGCTAACGTTAATTTATTTGATATCACTGGTAACAGTTCACGTTATTTATTATTCTTCTCTATTTCTCGAAATTTCTTCCGCATGTCAATAGAAGTTTAGGTTTTCAATGTTGGCATTTGCCCCCGAAAAGGTTGAGGAAATCTGTCCAATGTGAACTCTGTAAATGGGGCAGTTTTGACGCATACATATTATTTAGAGCGGGCGGCAAGAATGACCGTCGATAAGAGTTACATGTATGAATATTCATCTTCATCATCTGTTAAAGAACTAAAAATGCTACCCGTTTTCATAAGAGACAAATATCACATTGGTATACTGATTTCAAAACACTAATAATCAATCCCATTTTTTGTAAATGACTGATATTTTACATAAATGTAACAACTTATACGAATTATGAACTAAAATATTCATGTAAAAATAATATAGTGCAATCTTTTGTAAAGTTACGAATTTGCAAAGGTGCTTTTCATTGCATTATAGCACACATGAGAATACTCTACCATTTTAAATACTTGATGTTTGTAAGTGAACGCAATTGCGTTAATAACATGTTGTTATCATCATCATTATTATTATTATTACTATTATTATGACGTATTATTATTATTACTATTATTATTATTATTATTATACTACTACTATAATTAATATATTATTGTCACAAAAGAAGTTGCAAATGTAAGCATTAAAATTTATTTTAGTGGACTAAGTTCACGGTAAATCTGAACCAAAAACGATTAAAGGAGACTGGGGAGAATTACTTCCAACGATATCTTCATAATACCGTTTCTTATCCATTCTGTTTTTAAATCTTTTATATTTTTAACTTAACTGAAAGGTGAAGACAGATATCTACATATGTTTAAGAAACACTGTTTTTAGAACTGTACATACATGTAGAATCATTGCTTGCAAAGTATTTTAGGGACTTACTTGTTTATGCTAATTTGTACTAATGTCAATTTGAATCAAGCATTTAGCGTCATCAATATATTTTATGTATCTACAGTTTGGCAAATACTGGAGATTAAAAGCAAACCAAAAAAACAGTCTGAAAGTAGAAAGAAACATGAAACAAAGGGCGAAGTTGTTTTGGTATTTTCTCGCTTTGAAGTAAATTATTTTGTGATAGTACATGAGAATCTGTTTTTCTCCATGATTTGTTTTGAGTTAACTTACTGGTTTCTGATAACTAATAAAAAATTTGTATGTTTAAACCCTTGTTAATTTCGTTTAAGCGATAGTAAATATGAATATTCCGTTTTAAAAAGACGGAATAACACTGTACCGTGATATTAGACGTCTCCATACCAAATATAGCAGACAGTTTCTTTGTTTACCAGACAGAAATGAAATTAAAACATAAAAAGAGGTGAATGGTAAATTTTAGACTAAGAGCGTAAACATTTAAAAGAAACAACATGTTACACAGATTCAATTTAGTTATAACTTAATATTTAAAATGATTTGCTTTTTTCAGCTGTAACGAGAGACCCCAACGCCTTAGGTAAGTCAAGAAATATATTTAATTAAGTTAAAACAAAGGCGCTGTAACTCATGTAGTAACATGACTATTTATGTGTCTAAAGTGTTTTTATGCTTATTTATTTTTAAGTTTATGCGGCTGAATGGTTGATATTTGAACGGCACCAAAATCATCCTTTTCACTATTATTCTGTCAAATTGGCCTGATCCTCAGAAAGTCTCATTTAATAACCGATACCCGCAAAACGTTTATATGTCCAATTTCTAAATGCATAACTGTGTGATTCATATTTTGGTTTCATAGGCTGCAGTTTTAGTCTAACGAACTACTGGAAATTGTTTGCCTTCCGCTTTGTCTTTACTTTTCTTTCTGTTGCTGCAACTTTGCTAACAATAATGCTGTTGCACAAAATGAGAGATACGAGTTGTTTTTCTAGTTTCTAAAATTTAATGCCCCTGCCTGATTAAATATATTTTCAGAATTGACATCGGACTTCCTCATGTCGAAAGGGTCCTTTGCAATGTCGGGTATGTAGAATATAAGAATTTAATAAGTTTTGTTTTGTTAAACTTTGTACATGTATGCACTGATCTGTTGTTACAAAGGAAGAGTACGCATACTACTCCTTTATTACGTATGATGTGTTTTATTTGGTATAACTTACTTCAAAGAAAACAATTAAAATAAGTTTATTTTGGTTAACTAATAATATTACTTTTATTTCATTGTTTACAGGCATGGTGATGGGCTTCCTCGTGTCCGAAGGAATTGTTTCAGGTTGGTTTCATTTGAATTAGAATTAACCTGTTTTGAATTACGGATTGTGTTATTACAGCGACCACAATGCAAAGGTTTATGTTATATTCTGACATAAAATCTATAGGCAGGAAATGTATTATACATGTAGCACTGTAAAGACTTAAGTCGGCTTTGCAATTAATTCGACAGTGAAAACCCTTTTTTTGCATAAGGCAGTAACTTAATATCCAAGAGATCTGTCTACTGTAAGGATGGTGCAAGATTTTATTTTGGTTTGGTATCGTTGAGCTTTTATGCTAAGCCACAAAAGAAAAATAAAAGTTACGAAGGAAATTGTTTACATCGCAAAAAAATATTTAAATTACTATTCACGAATCTATACAGACGTAAATAACTAAATCAAACATCTAAAGTACATTAGTAACTAGGTTTTTTTTAAAGAATACATTTCTGTTGAATGGAATGACTGTGTCGGTGTCGGGCTGGCGATTGTACAACTTTATGTTTCAGGTTGATAACTTAAAATTGGATTGACCTATTGGCGTTAAACTTGGTATCTTGCATTAAAACCTCCAATTAGGATCGCATCAGGGGCCATGGTCAAGGTCACTGTGGCTAAATAGAAAAACGGTTTCCGGACAATAATTTTTGTTTGTTTAGCACTATGGCTATCAAAATGAATTGATAGACTGCTCTGAGACTCATAGATACAAACCTTGAGATTGCATTTTGGGCCCCTGGGACCAAGGTCAAGGTCACCGCGGTTAAAAATAGAAAACAGTTTCCGGAAAATGATTTCTGTTTTGATAGTGCTATGGTTATGCTCTCAATAAAAGAGCTTCAAAGATATATAGTGACATACATAAAGCATCTATGATATCTAAAAGAACAGTTTTAGGTGGTCAAAAAATGATAAAATTGATCTT
>JAFMSR010003518.1:0-13687 GCA_022818135.1 Saxidomus purpurata | reverse complement strand
GAAGATACTGAGTGAGAGTGATATGTATAACAGGACCGTCGAACTTGTTCGGCTAATAGTAAAACGATATTGTCGGAGCTAAAGTGAGCCATGTGGTCTTTTGTATATAAAAAAACTTTATGATCTCCAGACATTTCCTATCAACGAATTGACTGACTTCATTCATTTGTTCCATCTGGAAAGAGAAACTTGTGTCTGTTTTATTAAAACTTCATGCTTTTATATTAAAGAAAATGTAGATGATTTTAGAAGAAAAAATAAGTGTAGCTTATAAACAGTGGGTGTTGGGTTGGTGACTTCTTTCGGTCATTTTTCCAATAGGTGGTGTTTACCATTTAACTAAGAGTATATGGAAACGTCTAGCAACAAGCAAGAGTTTAAATCAAATAATGTTTTTATCTAAAACTATTCATTTAAAATATACGCAAAATATACATTAAAATAATGTTTTCCGTGTAGCGCTCAATTCGCTAAAATTAAGGCTATCTCGTGGTACAGGCTTCAGGGTTTATATGGTCGCAGTGTGTCCTTGGTATTCTTTTCAAAAAATGTAATTAAATCGTGTCACCATAACAATCTCGCTTGTTATTTAATACCCAGTTTGTGGTTTTTGCAAGTATGCAGTTGATGTCCTTTTCGAAATATTATATATAATATTTTTTTTAATATTTGATTAATTCATATGTATGTTGAAAAATATACGTAAAAGTTTGTTTTATTTTCATTGCATTATACGCTTGAATAAAACTGTCCTAATGTTTAATAAGTGTTTCATTTGGAATTTTACAAATGCAGTAGGTCTCATTTATTGGTCATTGGGGTGCTCACTAAAGTCCAGTATTACTTGTAAGATTTCGATGGCATACCTAAACAGTAAAGTTGAAATGGAAGAATTCAAAATATCAACATGCAGCATCCATTAGGCGGAACCAGTGCCTTATAGATAGAAATCGAAGAAGATGATCATATGTCCTTCGAACAGGATTACTGTTTCATTTAAATACTTAAACAATATAAGCTATATCCAGGAACGTTAAATTAGCATAATATAAATTGGTTTCCGAGGTTATTGACATTGATATTTTACAACTTTCGTTAGTAACCTGAAAAGTCTGCTGCTGTCTCTCAGCGTGAATAATCTATACCTTCAAATGTAGTCACAGATTAATCCAAAAGCTACAACATTCGTGAATTTTGACATGATAATGGGAATGAATCTAGTGTGCACTTGATTTTTCTTATTCGGCTGATCCCTTTACACGTGCGTAATGTTTGCTCGTGAGAATTGTTGAAAATTGTCGACCTACAATTTTCAAGTACAGACGCACACGGCAAATATGTTGCAAAAGCATGGTGTGCTTTTAACACGTAAATGGGCGACCGCGTTAAATAGTACGTCGACTTGTTTATTTCCCAATTAGTTATTCCTGATCTGATAAAAACTAACATTTGATTTCTGTAGGCTTTTTTAAGTTGAGAAATAGCACCGTTTCCTTTTCAGAATATCAATAGATTTTACATACTCTAGTAAACGCTTGATGTTGAATGTCGTAAAAAGAATGTGGTTTTTCAGTTTCAAACCATATGGTCAAATATATTTTTACAACAACATAAGCGTTTCAAATACTGCCAAATCTTAATTACTGAAGGAAACTATTTATATAACGAAATTTGATACTATAGCTCTCAGCAGACTAGTTCTGTGACACGTAAGCTTTTATTTTTCGTTTAGAGTGCCTATAGCCCAAAGCTTTTACATGATTAAATACACAAATCTGATCCATGTAATTAACTAAAGTTGCCTCACTACAGTTATGAAAAGTACTGTCTTCCCATTAAGTAGAACAAGACAAATTTTGATGCAAAGCATCAAAGGCGCTGCGCATGTTTTTGAAACATGATTTAAAGGAATCAGAGTCATTTTAGAATATCAGTAAACAACCTATCAACGGGAAAAAACAAATACATTATGTTATATGTAAATGTTATCATAATAAGTAAAAAACCACATTTACTACAGTTTAACCAAAAAATGAACGAATCATAAAACAACCTTCCGCATAATGGTACGATGACGCCCATTAAACAAGGCTACAGCTCGTGGTTAGTAGACGCTTTTCGACGCAGGCGAAACCCACGTGATTAATTTTGTCTTTACTATTGGTCAGTTGTTAGCGATGCTTTACATAACTTTCATTGAGACCCCATGTATCGCATAGTTAGGTGAACGGTCTTATTTATAATGCCTACATTTTACTTTAGTATGTAGTAATTAAAATGGGTTTTCATTAATTATTCACGTTGACAACATATGTATTTAAACTTCAAAATGTTTAGAGATAGCAAAACAACTATCGAGACGTTTTTTCTGAACTTTGATGAATCTGGCCGTAGGGTCCGTAAACAAAGCAATAAAAAAACCGTAACCTTCAAGTTTGTGGAAAAGTTATTAAATATCCTATGAATATGTCAAACGTTTTGAATTAACGGTCGAAGACGTATGCATCTGGTATAGTATTGTTTGTAATCAGTTAATACTATTTATTTATTCATTATAGGGAGTTTGTTCAAACATAATACATAGTTTTTAATTACAATAATAATGTTGGCTGCTCCCTATTCGAATATGCAACCCCATGGTACAAAATTAAAACCTATTCAATACTGACGCTGTGCTTCCGCACAGCGCCAAAAACAGTATTTGCTCATCACTCATCGCTTCAATGAGGTTAAAGTATCCAAAAGGGTTTGTTTCACGAATGGTAGGGAGGATCAGCTCATAGTAGTAAATTATAATTTCTTTAATGGTTTTCGCACTTCCAAACAGCATCTCCATCCGCTCCACGACATCCGGATCAAGCGCAAAGACTGACATACAAATTTGGTTTACCAGTTCCTTCCAAAGTTGTTTCATTTTACCATTTGTGGGCTGGGCAGCATATTCTACGACCAATGGACATCGCAATAAAGAAAATTGACCTTCGCCAATCATAATGTCTACGTCTTGTATTAACGATGTAGTTTGCCTCTCCGTCAATTTATTTTCAAGAAGATTCCTAGATGGAAAAGTGTAACATCGAATATCATTTTGCCGAATACCACTCTTTAAATATATCAATATTTTGAGAAACAACCTGTCGAAGTTTTCTCTATTTATGTCATAAATTCTCGTTTCTTCGAACACCCAAAAAACAATATTTTTTACCACATACGAAGTAATACCATCACATATTGGTTTTAGTTCTTGCTTAACGACCATTTTCACAGCAACGTATAGTTTAATCTGTGTGTCATTAAAGGAACGAATTAGAGCTCGCTCTGCCAGTGTCATGGAAACCCTCCATTGTAATCCTTCTTCCTCACTTCCCTTGTTCCCAACAGGAACGACAAAAACATCTAGATCTTTAATCTTTTCGATCAAATCCCTACTTGGCCAGCCAAACTTTCTTTCCCGACTGACCCAGTTTTCAAGCACAGAAGGACACGAGCAAGGGAATGCCTGCACGAAGTCCGCAACTAGAGGCATATTTAGAAATGGCAGATTGTATCTAAACGGTCTCGATGGTCCAGCTATTTCATCATATTCTAAATTTTGCCTAAACCATCCCCCAGCCTGATAATCTTGACGATACTGTATTGCGCTTGTTAATATTTGTTTATTTCCAAGGTATCTACTGCCGTTTCGCTTTTCAAGCGCATCTCGCACTCTCTTGAAAAAAGGACAATTCTCTGAACCATCTGGAAGGTTCATAGAGTTAAATCGTAGCATCGTGTACCCTTTCGGAACATTTTCAAAATCCAGCATTAATGTAATAGGGTAGTTTTTGTCTTCTGACTTAGCATAGTTTTCAAAACATTTCACAGACCGCTGGATAAATAATACATCCAAATCACTATCTAAGGTATGTTCTATCCCTTCTCCACGACTACCACAAATTGCGATTTCCAAATCTTCTTCCGAATGACGTCTGCATATCAGTCTTGCCCCTTGAGCTCCATTGTCATATACTTTTCTCTAAATTGGCTCTTGTAAATCCAAGTTCGCCTAACAAATGATAAAAGTCTATCATAATGATACAGCTGTGTGGATAAAACAATGTCAGATCTCGCGTTATGAAAACAGAATACTATACACTATAACTAGCTTTATAAACGTTTAAACGCTCTTTACATACATCTAAACAACAATATCATATGGTACAAACAGGGGTATACTTAAGCAACATAAAACTTTATACAAGAAAAACTGTGATACTACGTATCACAGTGGGCCTAGAAACAAAGCCTTCATGATAATGTTTTAAAATGGGAGATACAAATAAACTTTATAGACTTTAAAACATAGACGTAATAAATTTATATTCTAGGTTCATGTAAAGCAAACACTTGACTATCTGGTTTGTGTAGTTACAATCTATAGCCTAAACTTTGGCTACATGTCACTTTATTGCTCTAACATGCCATTTCTGATTAAATTAGACTGTCAGTGACTGCACAGTGATACTTTCATTCAAAAACAAACTGAAGTGTAATTGTAAATTTTAAATAATAAAAATCGAGTCATAGTAACGTAATGGACCCACTTTACCCGATACCGGAAAATACCGGCATGTTTGACCGATATCGGTTTTTATACTAGCCGAACAATAAGAACTTTTTACTACTAATTACACGTTATATAAGCATGTCAAATAATTTGACGTTTACATGAATAAAAGATAGAAATATCAACTTTTTGACAATTTCAAAGCTACACAATGAACAGTGGTTTAACCCATTCTTTATCGTACATTCCTAAGCGATTTTCATAACATTTTGTTCAAAGAACTATACACTACTTCACCTACATGATACATTTTCCAACCACGTATTAAATATAGCCGGCCGCTGCTGCGGCCCGCAATAACAGTTCTTAATTGAGGAAGTTATGTCGATTGATATGAATATGGTCGACAGGTCAGGGGCGTAGCTTCCTATAGGCACTGTAGGCACGTGCCTACAGTTTTCTCCCCAAAATAAAAAATGACAAATATGCAATAGAAATGAAGAGGGTATGGTGTGTGTGCAGCTAATCAATATTGTGAACCTGTATAATAGCAAAATATGTCGGTATTGTATATACTTTCATGACAAAACAAAGGTTTAAAGAACAAGTTCGATGAGGTACGGTTGCAAAAGCAACCGGAAGTAGGACTGGGTTCAACTGAATTCAATTTGTTAATACTAGATTTGACTATTCACGCTCGTTCTAGCGTTTTGCTCTGCTTATTGATGATACTCGTGACGCAATGTCTTGTAACTAAAACATAGTCGGTTTGTCTATTGTACCCATTTTCATTCTGGAATTTCTGATATTTACGTGTTTGTGTTACACAGTTTTAATGTTTGAAATGACACTGATTTTCATGATTTATAGAACATACAAGCATCTTACTATTCTTAATTGTGTCTGCATGTTTATTTTCTGTGTGTCAATTTTTATTTCCTATTATTTTTCTAAACCAAGAGAAAATTATTCTACTAGTCATGTACTTTTAAACTTAAGTTGTACGCGACACGTCGTCTTAATGTGCTTAATATACATATACACACGATCTTTTACCTTTAACCTTTAAACCTTTAATCTGTTAAGGCCACAGCACCATCTATCAAAACCACAGCACCATGTATCAAAACCACAGCACCATCTTTCAAAACCACAGCACCATATATTAAAACCACAGCACCATATATCAAAACGACAGCACCATATATCAAAACCACAACACCATATATCAAAACCACAGCACTATCTATCAGAATTACATCACCATATATCAAACTGACATCACCATATATCAAAAGGACATCACCATTTAAAAAGTATGTATAGAAGGCACCTATGACGTTCCATAGATAACAGTAAAGTTTTTATACTACACGTCAGTGTAAAGTTTTTATACTACAAGTCAGTCAGTAGATGTGGTGTTGTGTCAGTTTCTGCTTGTTCAACCAGAAGCTTCCGGGTCGACTCGCACCTATGTTAACTCGTACCTTAGTCATCTCGTACCCTAATTGGTCAACTCGTACAGATCAACAAGTCAACTCGTACCCTTTGTAGTCAACTCGTACCTTCTATTTCAAAACTTCAGTTTTATTAAGGAACAAAAGGGACTGACTGAGATGTAATAAAGGTGGGACATATGGAATATATCACGACATTACTGAAATCGTGGTTATAATATAACGTTTATATATTGACTCAGCTGAATTCTTTTTTTTTGTGTGTAGATTTATTTGCATGTCTAGATTGGTGTTCATAGACTTATTTGCGCCAAAAGTAAGCGTTTCCTTCATGTCAGCACAGTGGTGAAGGTGCTCTTTTCTCAAAATACAACTAAAAAAACGAGAGAGGGTATGTGTTGTAGTTTTGACACTCAGTAATGCTCAATGGGTTCTCCGAGATTAATTTCATTGTCTTGGTTGGCCAGTGTCTGGACTATCTCAAAACTGGTATTTCAACAGTTAGCACTGCTGGAAGATAGCAAATGCTACCTGATTTATTGGGCTAACATGCCTTATTTGGGGGGCTAACACAGTAGCTTGGTTAGCTTGGCTACATGATTTGTGAGGTAGCCTACCTTAAAAGGAGCTAACACGTTAGCTTTGGGTGGGCTTTGTAGGAATTGTATAAAAGGGGAGACCTCCTAGGTTGGGGGGATTTGTCAAGACTCTTTCGATATAGATGAAGTCCAACGTGAGAATTGGAGAGAATGTAGTGTGGGAGTAGAGTTAACATTATGCTGTAGGCTATATATTTTACAAATACTTTAGGACTTATTAAACTTTAGCATTGTACTCAAAGGATTTGTTTATTCTCTTATCCAAAATAAATGTTACATGTGGCGGCAAATATCTTAATAATGTTTACCAACAACTGTGATTTCGGCAATCTGTTATAACAATTTATTAAAAATAATCATAACTTGTTAGTTCAATGCGGCGATAAAACGAATGCATTAGTCAAACAATGCAAGTTAGAGTCTCCTTGAATTCCTTTCGGGCCATGCCTCAAAATAAATTATTCATAACTGTAATAGCACTAAGAATTTGCAAAATATTTAAATGTCTGTTTTGTTTTTGGCCCGCTGTGATACACAGTTTTTCTTGTTTTCATTTAGCGTGTGTTGGGAACCTTGTCTATGGTAAAGAGCTATGATCGCACTTTTTTTTATTAATTTTATGATATCAGTTTTAAAATGTATTGGTACATTGGTTCATTAAATATTAAGAAAAAAACATAGAATGGGGGTTCAATAATGGGTGGGGGAGGGAGTCAAAGGTATGTTTCTTCCACCTATGAGTTTTACCAGAAAAGAATTGGTACAGTTTTTTCTGGTAAAGAAATCTTCTTTTTTTATTGTATCAGTTTTAAAATGTATAAATTAAGACATTGGTGCATTGGTTTGCCGGAAAAATCCGTCTGGCACCCCTCCTATGCCAGACGACTCTCGTGAATCACTTGTGACGTAACGTTATAATTATATATACACATTGTGACGTCACATTCCCATACACAACGTCTTTATATCTTTTGTTTTATATGATAATGCATCATTTTGATAAGTTTGGATTCACAAATCTGCATGACGGTATGCAAGAAAATGTTTCAATCATGAGGCATTTGGCTCAGATGGAAATGCCCATCACCTCGGATAACTGTTTTGCGGGAACTCGGCAGAGCCTCGTTCCCGCCAAAACAATTACCCTCGGTGACGGATATTTCAGATAGAAACTATTATTCTTTCATCATGATCACCGAAAGCTGAAAAACAAATTCATGCACTTCTCCCTTTCACTTGTATCACATTCACTGCTTTTTAAGTCATAGTATTGTCAAATTGATTTTATTTGAGATAAGAGTAAGTCTTCCATTGTTTCCTCAATCAAGTGTTGACGCCTACCGTAACAATATAAAATCATCCTTATAATGATCTATAATGTACACCCGTCAAAATCTGAACAAAACTGATGTTAAGCAGAAAAAAGAACAATGATTAAATCTATATCAAACTGTTACAGAATTATGAGCATATAACAATACAATTTATATTCAATTCAATAGTTTATTCACCAAAAAGCATAATACAACGCTTATAGCCTATAACAATCAACAAAATATAGTGGTACAGATAACGAAAAACAGTTTCCAATAGAGCACCAGTTTAAAGTGACATTATGCGCATCTTACTGCACATAGTGTATTTTGGTGACAGTTTTATAAAAGCAATTTTCGGTTGTTGCGCATTTAAATGTGTTAAACTAATGATAATGCCGCATTAGTATTTGAAGTTGGTGATTTAGAAATAAAAAATTGGACTAATAAAATAATTCTTTTCTTGGCAGTGATCTCCCTTGTATTATTAGTGTTGTTGCCGGAAGAGATTTCGACAGTGGAAGGGAAGCAACTCCTGCATGCAGTTGTTTATTTCTTAAATTGACTCTCCCAGTCAAAATAGGAAAAGTAATATTTGGAAAGTTATTATTTCGTACTGGTTGCAGGAAGAGTTTGTTGTATTGGGTTAAAAGCTATTATTTCCTCTACCCTTTGTACACACACCTATTTCAGCTGTCCGTGTGAATACAGATTCACATCGGATGGTACTACAGTACATGATTGTCGCACTTGTTAAGAAAGAGAAGTAAAGCAAACTTATATTTAAAGTGATCAGATAATCGTTTGATATCGTCGCTTTGTGAGTATGATATCCAGTTTTAGGGAGACAACTTTTGCAAGTTATAACCGTTATTATCAAAAGCAGTCTTCCCTAAACATTTTATGATAAGTTCACAATTTTTTGCATATTGTATTGTATATGCTGGCGCAATATAAAGGGAAGGTCTGTGGAAAGCTTTCAGCCAGACCTTCCCTTTGTATTGCCCCAGTACATAAAATGTATTCTGTTATATGCCCTATACACCTCGTTTCCTACTTCTTACCCCGTGTCATAATATGACCTTAAATTTGAAATTGACAAAATAAAGTATAAATTCTGCATGATGGAAGACGTGATTTAAATTTTAAACCACGTCTTCCAGCATTTATGACCATTATTCAGGTATAATTAGACTATTCAATACTTTTTTCTTATTTCTATGTATTTGTTATGCCGCAAAGGTGGGCATATTAACACCGCACCATTCGTCCGTCTGTCCGTCCGTCCGTCCGTCTGCTCGGGCTGAAACTTTGTCATGCATGTGACTCAAATGTTCAGCACATGAAGACTACGTGTCGCTTGCAAGACCATGTCCCTCCCTACATGGTCAAGGTCACACTTGAGTTTAAAGGTGACCGAGTCACGTATATCGTGCACACGTTCGCTCTGTTATACATTGAAGGTTTTTAAAATAACGTGGCACAAATGTTCAGCACATCAAGACGCTGTGGCACGTACAAAACCCACGATCCTACCACAGAGTTTAAGGTAATGAAATCATGTATATGTGCTCACATTCGTGTCCGGATTGTAACTCTGCCATGCATCGAAGGATTATTAATTATTGGCACAAATGTTCAGCTCATCAAGATGTGTCGCGTGCAAAATACACGACCCTACCTCAAATGTCAAGGTCACACTTAGAGTCTAAAGGTCATGGAATACTGTGTACATGGTAACCCTGTCATGCAAGGAAATATTTTTTAATTACATGACACAATTGTTGCGCACATGGAGACGACAGATCACGCGCAAGTCCCACGTCCTTACCTTGAAGGTCAATGTAGACTCCTGTATGTATGCACTTTGTTTGTAATTGTGCTTATTAGGTCCACCAACCTCGTTCGAGGTATAATCGGTACGACCCGTGTATGTATGCACATGTTTATGTCCAGATTATAACTCTGTTATGCATGAAAGAATTTTAAAGACAATTGAACAGGAATGTGGGGTATTCACCACAGGGGTCCAGTCAGCCATGCGAATTCACAGTAGATGTCAATTAACATGACTGGTCACTGGTAGACTAGCTTCTGTTTATCATATTCAGCTACTGTATAACTTCCTTACATTATGTACAGATAATGTAGGAAAGGGATGTTAGTTATACATAAATTTTAAGACCTTCATAAGATGTTATTATTCTATTTTATCAGTTACCTTTTAGGTACGTAATTCCCAGTCAAATTAGATTATAAAAAAATCAACACTTACAGTTATTATATCAAAATTATTTTCTTTAATGACAGAAACATAAACTATTTTTTTTACTTTTAGATTACTGAAAAATAACTGTGATTTCAAAGTTAGATTGAGTAATGTTTTAAATACTCAATCAATTACTCTTACAACAAACCAATTATCACTAAGATTAGATGTTACACTTGATACATAAGAGAAATTTAGTTTTAGCTTATTTTACAGTTAGAAGAAGCGTTCAGTTGCACTTATAATTTACAAAGAAATAAATAGTCAGAAGGATTCTTTATACATCAAAAATGCATTCAGGCCACACCACAGGAAGGTGCTAAATTACTTGAGCATATTAACTTTCTCAGTATAACTTTAAAATCACAGTTTACTGCATTTATCTAAAATATTTTTCATATCCTGCAATAAAAGTAAAATGTCATTATTGTATAAAACAGTTTATATAAACAACAGAAAATTAGTTATAAATCAATTATCTGTACAAATCAATAAAATTTATGGTTCTACTATTGTACTACATATCAAGTCTACTGACACGCTGCTGGACCTAATCAGAGAGGATTAAAACTGATAAGGGGCAATAAAACAATTAAGATATTTGACCACCTGCGGTTTGGGGGGGGTCACTTATGAAGGACATTTTAATTGTCTTTAAACGCAAAAAAAGTTCTAGGGTCAGGGCAAAAAATAGGGTAGGTAGGGAAACCTGACACAAACATATTTTTTTTTACGCCTTATGTACTTAATACACTAGTGTGTATATAGCAATGTGAAACAAGTTTAATATTTATGAGTTTATTACACGCCGCCTGGAGGTGGCGTGTATATTGGAATGCAGTAAGTAAAATTTCCATGGGGTGACGTAACTACTTTTAGACTGTAGACTGATTTCACAGTGTGTTCTTTTGTAACAAGCGGTCTTTTGATTTGAGATCGTGAACCAGTCTAATTTTACGGAAATAGCCGATTTTAAACGAATGACTTCTAACAGATATTTGAATATACTTTACGAAACTACCAAGTTTAAGTTTCTTATCTAAAGTGTCTGGGAAGTTAAATTCGTTTGTTTACATAAATTTGTACCGCCATTCCGAAACAAATGTCGGTATTGGTGAATAACGAAGTTATACGCTCTGAAACTCAATGCCTTGATAGCGCAGTGTTATGTATCCCCGCTTGGCACGTGGGAGATCAGAGATCGAAACCTCGCCGCAGTGGAATTAACTTTATTTATATAGTGTGAACAAATTAATTTATATCTTGAAAATATTTTTTCTTTCGTACAAGAATAATATAAACTGAAGTAAATTTATATGTTAGAATTCAAAACTTAGGAAAAAAAAAAAAATATTATTTCAATGATTTGATAATTCATACAGAGGAAACAATGCCTATAGACTTGACGTAGAATCATCCTTTTTTAGCATTAAACATTAACAAATGGTCAGCCATATACAAAATTAGAGTGCAAAAAGATTAGGTTTGGTTAATCACCATACATTAAATCCAACATTACTACTTATCGCAACCCCCACTCCATTTGGCGGCGTTCAAACATTTGACTTGTTTTATACAATGTATGCGAGTCTCTCGACTCCCTGAGAACTCTCTTAACTATCTGAGACCTGATGACCCCTTTGTATAAGTTGGAAGTAATAAAGCTACAAAAATGTATTGCACTACAATTTTTAACATAGGTTTAGCACGGGAAATGAAGGGAAAAAAGGGTTTAATACCAATTTCAGATTATATTACATCCTGACTTGATCAAAATATCCTCCAATGACTCAATTTACTGAGGGAGTTGATCTTTCTAACAGTACAGGTATTTCCTGACCATGCATTTATCCAGCATTCCTCATCAACTGGTTCCATACAATGCTGTATTATCTCTAAAGTGACATTTTTCATACCACAAACTGACTATGAGTGCTTCATGAGAAAAAACAAATACCAATTCTTGGAGACGGGTATGTTCAAGCGACAAATGAGTTGAAAAAAACATAACGGTACTCATTATTCATCAAATCTTCATACAGGGTCCATATATACGGACCTGCTTCATCCGACTGAATTTTTGTAGACTAGAATCAGTAAAAACTCTCAAAATTTTACACCTTACATATTCCAAAGAATAACTGCAGGGATTTGTAGTATCAAACATTGCTACATGTCTCTTAATTTTATATTTGGCGAATCATAAATGCATGTCTGTGTTAGGCGCAGATTTATGACTGACTTGTTATTGTAACGTTGTGACTTCAATACTGGGGTTACTGCGTTTACAGCGCTGTGGACCGTTTCGTACCTATCTTGGTAAGTCTGGTAGAATGTTAAATATCAATCTTTGAACTACAAGATTTCTTTTAGGTGTATATTCAAATGGTTGAGTGTACAATAACATTTGTCTACAGATAATGCCCTGTAAACTTAGAGATTAGAACATGCCATCACATCAAGACACAAACTTAATACATCAAATTACTACAATGTATATAATAATAAAATGTAACCTAATATCACTTGGCCATTGAAGTTTTAAGAGTGTGTACCACACAGAAGACTCTTTTAAGATTGCAAATACCATATGTTTAGTACAGATTTCAAATAAAGTATACAGTCAAACCTGAGTTAAAGACTACCTCCAAATAGAGACCATCCTGCAAATAAAGACCAGCAGGGAGATCACAGTGCACTATTCATATATAGTGGACACACCTGTGAATAAAGACCTCCTGCAAACAAAGACCACATTTGTAGCTTCCCAACAGTGGTCTTTGTTCACAGGTTTGACTGTACATTGTTGATGGTAATGGTTCTGTGCTTGTGTCAAATTATTACGGGTAACTAGAAGTCACAGTGGACTTTTAAATTATGTTCTGTGTATAGTTAACTTGTATTTTGTAACAGAGTATGAAAATAACGTTGTTTTTTTTCCTTTGTAATATTATACGTGTATAACCTGGCTGAACACAGTGGTATATCATTAACTCCAAAGCTACTCTTGCATTACATCAAGTAAACACATCACAAACTTGTACAAAAGTCATTTCATATCCGTGTGCTTAGGACAAACGTGACAATGGTAAAACCAAGCTACACTATTCAACTGATAGTGATTCTTGTTGTGATCACGGTGAACACTGGCGTCATGATTGGATGTAAATACGAAGTAATCAATTCATACACAAGTGTTAGTTCAAACAGTTCAAACAGTTCAAACAGTTCATGGGATGGAGACATCAGTATGTACATAGTCTCTAAAAATCAATCAGGATGTGAAGTAAATTTAACTGAAATATACAACAACTATACCTCAAATATAATCCTTAATAAAACAGAATTGTTTGTGACTTTTCACCTTAACTGTGCTGATGCTATTGATATTCATTTTACATCGTCAATGGAAAACTCTAAAAATGGAAGTCAAATTAGCATGTCTGTTGAAATAACATTATTTAGATGTGCGGTGTTTGTGAAAGAACTTAATTTGTTTCAAC
>JAFMSR010003517.1:0-13698 GCA_022818135.1 Saxidomus purpurata | reverse complement strand
TTCACTACTTTTTACGAGGTTATACGATACAATAATTTCAGACTAATGTTTCGGTCAGTACATAGTTTTGCGAACCTATACACAGTATATAATTGTAATAGAAATGACGTTCTGATATCCGTGTTCGGTAATAATGATTAATTCATATTGGTAAAGTTCAGTGCTATTATAATATTACGGTATCTAAACATTATCTCTGAATTATCAAATTATTGTTGGTGTTTTTGTTTTGTTTTTAAACTTTTCTGGCATAAACGTTTATATTTAGTATATATTTATAATCGCCGGTTGGTTAACCTTTCTATTTCGTTTCATGAAGGATTTTCTTATTAAATCATATCACATATTATCTGTAAAGCATCACTAGAATATTGTTTTGGTAGAAGCAACAGTTGTCATCTCAACAATTTATAATCCAAGTTACCAGACCAAGAATGTTTTTCTTTACCATACTGTGTTATTACGCGCCGCCAGGAGGCGGTGCGTATATTGGAATGCAGAAAGTAAAATTTCCATGGGGTGACGTAACTACTTTTAGACTGTAGAATGATTTCACAGTGTGTCTTTGTAACAAGCGGTCTTTTGATTTGAGATCGCGAACCAGTCTAAATTTTACGGAAATAGCCGAGTCTAAATTTTACGGAAATAGCCGATTTTAAACGAATGACTACGAACGACTGAGATTCTGCCGACGGGTAGCGGCTGAAGATAGTCTTTTAAACCGACTTTGAATTTTTTTCTAACAGATATTTGAATATACTTTACGAAACTACCAAGCTTATGATGTGTCCACTTCTTATTTAAAGTGTCTGGGAAGTTAAATTCGTTTGTTTACATAAAGTTGTACCGCCATTCCGAAACAAACGTCTGTATTGGTGAATAACGAAGTTATACGCTATGTAACTCGATGCCTCGATAGCGCAGTGGAATGTATCCCCGCTTAGCACGCGGGAGATCAGAGAACGACACCTCGCCGGAGTGGAATTAACTTTAAATAATTTTTCTTTCGTACAAGAATAATATAAATTGAAGCAAATTTATATGTTAGAATTCTAGACTTAGGAAAATAAAAAAAAATATATTATTTCAATGATTTGTAATTCAATAATGTGACAGCAGCCAATTTCCATACAGAGGAAACAATGCCTATAGACTTGACGTAGAATCATCTTTTTTAGCATTAAACATTAACAAATGGTCAGCCTTATACAAAATTAGAGTGCAAAAAGATTAGGTTTGGTTAATCACCATACATTAAATCCAACATTACTAATTATCGCAACCCCCACTCCATTTGGCGGCGTTCAAACATTTGACTTGCATCTAGTCTGGTGCTGGAGTCCACTTTGTCTTGAAATGAAACAAAAATGCGGCGGCACCTGCGCTCGTTATCTACGCATACGCATGGGCGTTTTGGTCATTGGTCAACAACTACTTCATAATGCGACGCAAAACAGCAGGAACAGTAACTGACCAATGTGGTATATCACCCAGAGGATATTGAAGAATAAACCTTCAATATCTTTGCCTTCAGTGGTTAGACAACAGTAGTTCAAAAGTTCAAATCGTTTATTACGATTCAGACAAGCTGCACAACTAACCTATTATGCAACAATAGAGAGTTATCGAATTATTCCCGAGTTATGTTCCGATTTTTAACAATGTGTCACGTGACACATTGTTATAGTAGGCAATTTTGAAAACGACTCAGCGGAGGGGCTTATACGTTTGACGCTGGCCGGAGTAAGCCGGGGTACGCCGGTATATCCAAACCTCATTGCTTAAAAGGCGCCGATTTCATTCTAGCTTTTTGAAACGAATAGAACGGCGTACGCCTGATGCGTCAAACGTATAGCCCCTGACAGTTTGAACAGCCATAGGTTTCTCCTTTCGCCTGCAAAGATCGACTTTAGCTGAAATGCGTGTGGATCGTGTTTGTGATCTCGACTTAAAAATAAACTAAAACCCGTTTCCGTTGCGTAATACACGTGTTAATGCTTTAAATCATTGTAACATTAATGTAGGCAAAATTCAGAGTATTTGAATTACTACACCATCAGGCAGATTCAGGATCAAGTCTTGTTTTGGCATCCCGCATGTATACATGTATTATGGAAATTAAACGTAATCGAGAGGAGTATTTGGATCCGACATTTCATACAATGTGAACATCCTTATTTCCATTAGTAAAATTACATGCGTGCTTAAAACGGAAATGGATAATAAAAGTGGGTTTTTGTTAAAGGGGGAGGTATTATAAACATAAACGATGAAGTAAATAAATGATACAATGTATTCGGTTTAATTGTCGGATTTCATCAAATGATTTTAAATCCATTCGGACTCGAAAAGCTGCATTGAATGACCACAAAACAGCGACCGATAGTGGTGACCCTTAACTTAGCGACCGATAGACGTTATTGAGATATGCTGAGTTACTCCGCTTGAGTTAACGGTGTAACCGGTGAAGAGGTTAAATAATTTCTGTTACCTCCAGAGAGTTACAACGTGTTTACTGTTCGTTTTATAAACAATAGAAAATGATCCTAGACGAGAAAGAATGGCCTTCTTTGGCCAAGGCATGTTTGGTAAAGTGTTGAATTACATAATTGAAATCACTTAAATATTAACTTATCATATTTGCAGTCACACGTAATTAAAAGCTTGTTTTTTTTTAATATTTGAAGAAATGGATTGCTTTGCATTTACTAGGCAATTTCCCCAGACTTTTTCCAACTTTACTGGTTAGTTTGTCTAGATCATCTTGTAACATAGTGCAACCTGTAAATATTTTGAATGCTCGGATTTAATTGAATATAGGTAGGAAGTGTCTCCTTGTCTGGTCCCTGGAATTTTATTGAGTGAACCATTATTGGAGACTGTGCTTGTCTGGTTCAACTGGACAGAGACAAATGGGGGGATATGTCTCAACGTCCAGCTCTATTTCTGTTAACCGACAACCTATACTGTAAAATTATTTGTAACATATTAAAAAACTTTATTTCTTTAAATTTGAAATATTTGCTTGACCTGAGTGAGAGGAAAGCAGTGTCTTTATTTATGCTAAATTTACTAATAGTTCATTTTTCTACTATTGCATAACTTTGCAGTTAATGGGAGTGTGTCTTTAAATTCAATTGTTCACACATTTGTACAACACACATCCAATGTCAACATAAACAATATCGGATTTATTCAAAGATATAAATGTTCTTGTTATTACTGAAGCATAATATATTTCATTTATAGTATTGCTATGTTAGTGCTCACCATGTACATACTTCATTAATAGTGTTACTATTTAAGTGCTCACCATGTATACATTTCATTTAAACTGTTACTATGTTAATGCTCAAATACTTGCAATTTGTCTGTGTCCCATCATAGCAAGGCAAATTGTGGCTTTAAAAAAGGACCCCTTGCCGTCTATCTGATGTCCATTAACTTCTTTCTTTAACAACATTTCTGAACTCACAGCACTAAACTTTAACAAACTTTTTATGAACCAGAAGGCCAAGGCCAACCCCTTGATCAATATTATCCCTATCAAGGACTCGCTTGGGTATAATGCCTAAAATACAAACATTTTAAATTCTTATTGTCTGAAACCAGAGTAACAGGTGGCCATTTAAACCCTCTTGTTTTAACAAAATTGTTGCCATTTTCAACTTGGCGAGTTTTCAATTATAAATTGTAATATCTTCAGTATCAATGATCCCACTGTTCTGAACTCCACCTTCAAAATCTACAATGACAAATGTTTCATATAAATGCTCATTGTCCTTTTGTATTTAGCACATAGCTCTACATCCCAATGATAACATGATTGCATCTATCATACATTCATGGTACTTTGAAATTGTAAGTGAAACTTGTCACACCCAATGTATAAATCACTATTGATGGTTAAAGTGACATTATGCGCATCTTACTGCACATAGTGTATTTTTGGTGACAGTTTTATAAAAGCAATTTTTGGTTGCTGTTCGTTTAAATGTGTTAAATTAATGATTATGCCGCATTAGTATTTGAAGTTGGTGCTTTAGATATAAAAAAATCGGACTGATAAAATGATAGTTGATTGTGTCGTTATTTATGTTGGTAGAGATTTCGGCAGTGGAAGGGAATCAACTCCTGCATGCAGTTGTTCTTTTCTTAAATTGACTCTCCCAGTCAAATAAGAAAAATCAATATATGGAAACTTATTATTTCATACTGGTAGCGTGAAGAGTTTGGTATATTGGGTTAAAAGCTATTATTTCCTCTACGCTTTTGTACACACACCATATTCAGCTGGATTTTTACTTGAAAAAAATGCGCATAATGTCACATTAATACACTTAAAGTATTCTACTATTAAATCATAGCTTTGGGAAAGACCATCTTCCGCATATACACTTGTGATGCATTTTCAATCTGATACATAAAACTGCATTTTATGATTTTAGCTCAAATGGACCAATAGTGCTATTAAGATCGCATTATGTCTATCATCCATCCATCCACAATTTCCTTTAACAACACCATGTTGTCTGAAACCATTATCTCATTGTTAAAACTTTCCAGGGATGTTTCTTGCATGAAGCTCTATCAATGTTGTTCAAAATATTTCATTCCATGCAGAACTCTAATTGCTATGGCAACAAATAGAAAACACTTAAAGACTCTTCTTCTCTAAAACCACAAGGCCTAGGGGTTAGATAGTTAGCATGTGGCATTGTCTACTGGATCTCTACCAAGATTACTCAAATTATGACCCCCATGTCAAAACTGAACCCAATCGAGGTGTCACTTGCTTTTACATAGGCTTATATGGGAAAAACTTCTAAAATCTTTCACTCTAAATTCACAAGACCTAAATATTAGATATTTGGCATATAAAAATGCCTAGTTCACCTTTACCAAGATTGTTCAAATTATGACCCCCAGGTCATGTGTTGAGGGTGCTGATAATGAGTTTTGTGTGACTCAATGTAAAGGGTAATCAGAAATTTTTAACATATTTGGAATGCAACAGAAATGCGTTAAATACAGTCAAAGTTTGTGTAATGTCATATGTAAATGCAATACAAGCTAGTATAATCATGAATATGGTTAAAAAAAAACATTTATCCCATCAGCAACACAATTTCATAGATAGTATGTAATATGATCTCCAATTTTTGATCTCGTTCATTTGTTATTTGTTCGCTTTTTTGTACGTATGTTTTGTTACAATAGTTTATTTCATTTAACTATATTTTATATATTTAAAATATCATCTTAATATCTTGCACCTATTGATATTCCAATGCCACAAGTTTTTCAAAATCCAATGCCTCAGTCTGTCCCAACTGTCATATAAAGGCTGTAACTCTTCTACATGGATCGATTGGGATTGCATTCCGTCCGTCTGTCCGTCTGTCCGTCAGTCCACCATTTCCTTCAAATGACATCTCTGAAACCACTGGTCCAATGTTGTAAAACTTTGCAGGGATGTTTCTTGCATGAAACTCTATCAAAATGTTCAATGATTTCCATTCCATGCAAAACTTTGGTTGCTATGGCATAAAATACGAAACAATTAAAAAATATTCTCTAAAACCGCATGGTCAAGAACATAGATACTGTTAGCGAGGTATCACTCATTTTGCAGAGGACACATTGTTGTCAGCACTTTCAGTGCTTTGATTTTTTTCGTTTCTTGGAAACGGCTTAAAATATCTTCCGGTCTCTGACCCAGGCCTATGTAAACCGATGTTATTATTATGTAGTAATATTTGACAGAAATCTCTTACAAAAAATGCTACGATTGCGACGTTTTAACTATTTGAAAGACAAACTTTGTAGTTGAGCAACAAATCATACTTCACGAATTTTCAAAACACAACTCTGCGACGACATCAGCAAACACTTTATTATAAATAATTGGGCAACAACTTTCAGAGAAATTGAATTATTAAGTGTCTGTATATTTTAAATATATAAAAGGTACACAGAACTAAATTTTCTCATGTCAGTTATTTCATTATGTTTCTGAAAGGCTGGTAGGGTATGCGCCCCGACCCCTTTCACGTAAGCTAAGGGACAAATAAAAGGGAGCGCTCCAATCAGGGAGCCTCAAGAAAAAGTAAATAAAAGGTACAAATGGCAATAATTCTACAAACTTCAGGCCGCCAACTTCAGGCCGCTAGGCCGTTATCTGCACATGTCTTTTTTGTGTGTTCAGTTGAAAATTAGTGTGATTTTTTTTTGTTTTAAGGCGTTATTTCTAAGTTCATTTTTGTTAAAATTCCCAGTCCACCGACTTTGTAAATTTTGTGTGTGTGTTCTGTTGAGCTTTAAGTGAGTATTTTCTTCGATTGTTTATTCAAGGCGTAACATTTTCAGTGACTTTTTGTGTACAGTTGAGCTTTAATTCGAGTTTTCATATTTTATATTGGTTTATGGCATAATTTGTAAGTGATTTTTGTTAAAAATACATAAGCCGTCAATTTCAGGCCGCTAGGCCGCCAACTTCAGGCCGCTAGGCCGCCAACTTCAGGCCGCTAGGCCGCCAGGCCGCCAACTTCAGATTTTTTTCAGTGTGTTCAGTTGAAATTAAATGTGAGTTTTTTTGTTTTAAGGCGTTATTTCTAAGTTAATTTTTGTTAAAATTCCCAATCCACCGACTTTGTTAATTTATTTTTTGTGTGTGTTCTGTTGAGCTTTAAGGGAGTATTTTCTTCGATTGTTTATTCAAGGCGTAACATTTTCAGTGACGTTTTGTGTACAGTTGAGCTTTAATCTGAGTTTTTATATTTTATATTGGTTTAAGGCATAATTTGTAAGTGATTTTTGTTAAAAATACATAAGCCGTCAATTTTAGGCCGCTAGGCCTCTAGGCCGCTAGGCCTCTAGGCCGCCAGGCCGCCAACTTCAGGCCGCTAGGCCGCCAGGCCGCTAGGCCGCTAGGCCGCCAACTTCAGGCCGCTAGGCCGCCAGGCCGCCAGGCCGCCAACTTCAGGCCGCTAGGCCGTTATCTGCACATATCTTTTTCAGTGTGTTCAGTTGAAAATTAATGTGAGTTTTGTTTTAAAGGGGGGGGGGGGGGCGTTATTTCAAGTTCATTTGTTAAAACCCAATCCACCGACTTTGTAAATTTGGTGTGGGGGGGGGGGGGGGGGGGGGGGGGGGGGGGGGGGGGGGGGGGGGGTGTCGTTGAGCTTTAGTGAGTATTTTCTTCGATTGTAAATTCAAGGCGTAACTTTTAAGGACTTTGGGGGGGGGGGGGGGGGGGGGGGGGGGGGGGGTGTGTACAGTTGAGCTTTTTTTGAGTTTTCATATTTTATATTGGTTTAAGGCATAATTTGTAAGTGATTTTTGTTAAAAATACATAAGCCGTCAATTTCAGGCCGCTAGGCCGCCAACTTCAGGCCGTAGGCCGCCAACTTCAGGCCGGTAGGCCGCCAACTTCAGGCCGTAGGCCATAACTTCAGGGAGATCATTTCTTAACATGTAAATGGCTATCAAAAATGTCCGTATACAGGAGATGAAATATAATTTATAAACACATGTACACCTTTATTGTTATCAAACGGTGTTTGGCACCGGAAATTTAGATGCCATGATGTACACTAAAGAAAAAATGCTGCATTTGCTTTTTTATGATTTCTGGTCCGACATCGTTGTTGCAGGAGTTTAACGTCCACTTCAACCGTATTTGGTCAGTTTAACAGGCAGGCAGTTTACCTAAAATCGTCCTAAGAAGAACCAGTCCTAGGCTCCGAATCTCCGCAAGACACTGCCAACTTCCTCACTTATAGAGATATGATCGGAGGTTACAGTGATTTGAAGTCAGCGACTCTAACCACTCGACCACGGAGGCGGATCTGGTCGGACATCATTATGAAAAAATGACATGTTTTATGATGTTAGCATAATGTCCCGTACGGAAGCTTAAATGCACCACCACTTAATTTTCAGGTTTCATGAAAATGTCGTGAAATAATAAAAAGGTTCATGTAAAGTGCTATGTATAATGCTCGATAGTCGGTCCGGGGTGTTTTATAAATATGACTTTTGGGGGTCCAAACTTCACGTGACTGTTGTTCATTCAGCATTGTCATTACTATTCTAATTTAAATTTCAAATGTTCAGCACTACTCCGAAGTGAGCACAGTTGTATTAATCTCTTTCGGTGCTTTCGTTTCCGTAGAAAAGGCCGAATGATGTTCGAAAGTGAAAGATGTTTGAGGTTTCTAGTGGGGAATAATATACTTTTGCAAAGGTTTTGTTTATTTTCATTTTTGATTCAATTTTTCATTTTAATACGATTAGGGAGTTATGTAAAACATTAATGACAAGAACTACCGTTAAAAAAGATAGTCGGCGCAATTTTAAAATATGAAAGCGATTGTTAGCTAGATTTTTACAGTAAAAATTAATTATATTCAGTCGAATGTCACATTGTGAGAAAAAAAGAAACCTTGACCGGGA
This sequence comes from Saxidomus purpurata, assembly GCA_022818135.1. NCBI lineage: Eukaryota > Metazoa > Mollusca > Bivalvia > Venerida > Veneridae > Saxidomus > Saxidomus purpurata. The sequence continues at coordinate 5,241 of JAFMSR010003517.1, read as the reverse complement.
TTCGAACCCATGTACCTTCCCTTGTAAAGTTGTTACACTGAATGCTCTCCCGATTGAGCTAATCACAACAGAACAGAACAGAACAAAACAACTTCTTTATTTCAGACACAGATTACAAAATTACATTTGCAATAACATGTGCACTAGAATATTACAAAGTCCAATATACATGGGTATTGGTATAGCATATGTACAACAAATAATATTATTGTTCACTATACATGGGCACTTTTTCCTATTTAGTTATAAATGTTAATGTGGGGAAAGTGGATTAATTCTAGATAATACAAAGCTGTGTTTAAAGGTATAATTATCCTGCTTATAATACTTGTATTTTAGACCATTCACTATATATACATAATGAAAATAAATATAAACGGTAAATACATTTTGAAATTGTTTCTAACAAAGAATTTAATGTACTTGCTTCTTGAAAGCCAAAATAGATCACTGGGTGTTGGGAAATTTACTGCACGAGCAGATCGTGCTAATTCATAAACGTTTTGACAAGATAGTGTCATTGGTAAAACTAGTACATGTAACGGTGTGGAAGGAGTAGGTTAGGGGAATTATTCAGAGTGCATGTGGGGATCGTGCTTAATTCATAACATTTGTAGACTAAGGAATTTCATTGATAAAGTCTTTGCATCATAGTAATATGCTACATTGCAAGCAAAGACACTATAGAGCGATGTTTTCAAATCTATATATGAGTTAATTGTAAAAACTGCAAATAAGTGTTCAGACATACATATGAATATGGATTATACATGAATATGGATTATTTTACAATCTATACAAGAGGTAAGTGATCAACTTGCTAATTTCTGCTAAAACATTTCATTACATATTTAACAAAAGTACTGAGTTTAACTAGTGATATATGATTTCTAGTGGCGAGCAGTTCTTTAAACTTAAGGACATTAGGCCTAATGTAGAATTTTTCAGGGATTAATTTTTTACGTCTAACTTTGAAAAAAGGGCAGATAAGCAGGTAATGCATCTCATCAACCGAGGTCATCCGAATTACACAATGGGCATTTGCGTTCTTCGTGTGGGATAAAGGACTGGCTCCAGCGTCCAGTTTCAATTGGCAACCGATGATTACCTGTACGAAAATGCATGAGCGATAACCTGAGGGAGCTGGGAAGTGATATTAGGTACTGCTTAAAGTCTACATTGTCTTTGAAACAGCTGTACATTTTACCCTTTTGTGAGTTATCAAACTTAGATGACCATTCTTGCTTATACTGATCAATTAATGTTTGATTAATCAATTTATGAATATTATTACTCTGTATATAGTTTTGGTTTAACCATAAAACTGAATTACCTGTGGAGTCAAGTATCCCTTTGATATAACTCGTCCACTTAAATGGATCTGCAGATTGTAACATATATTTGTAACAGTTGTAGGCTATTTTTGACTGTTTGGACTGAATAAGTTTATTCCAGAAGCTTATCATACGGGACTTAATAACAATTTGAATATGATAGCGACCAAGTTCCGCATATAACATATACATAGGGGTACTTTTTCTGGTCTTAGTATTTTACGTAAAAAGTTTGAATGGACTTGCTCTATCATATCTAAATTCTAAAATTCCGTAAGTTAGAATTGGGAGGACCGTATGGTCGAATAAACGAAGTTGTAAATCAATTGGGAGGTCTAAGTTATTAATCCTCAAATATAACAAGTGCATGGCTTTATTGGCTTGTGTGACCACATGTTTTTTCTGAGGAAGGAAAGACCCAAAACTAGAAAATATAACACCAAGGTACTTATACTCCTTTACAGTTTCTATGTTTTGGCCATTTATATCAAAGGTATACAGTTTAGGTTTATTTGTCCCAAAGACAACCACTTTTGTTTCTGAAAAATTAATTTTTAACTTCCAATCTTGGCAATAGTGGTAGAAGTTGTCAAGATATGTTTGAAAAGTGACTTTATTTTCTCCTATATAACAAGACAAGGACTTTCAGGAAAACAATGGCATCGTTTAGGGGGAAGTCGATTATAATACGATTATCATTTCTAACAAGGGCCGATTCCAGGTCATTTAAGTACAATGAAAAAAGTACTGGAGAAAGATTTTCTCCTTGTCTTAAACCTGTGAAGTAGGAGATGAATGCTGAAGTTTGACCGTTACTACTGACGCAAGATTTTATATCTGAATACATGTTTTGAATGACAGTAAGGATTTTCCCGGTTACACCGGTTTCAGACATTTTCCTCCAAAGCCCTGCACGCCACACTGAATCGAATGCTACCGAGAAATCAGTAGTATATGGGTCTCTTTGGCGTCACGAACTGCGCATGCGCGGCGGCCATGTTGAATGACATAAATGATTAAATCTAATTTTAGATATGACAAGTTTAGACACGTTGTGAGATAGACGCCTTACAGTCAAGCGTCTGTTGATTTAAAGTAGTATGTTTTACAATACCCTATTTATATGTCAAAATGAATCCCTTTACTTCCTGCTTTTATTAAACTGTTTTCATGCACCGCACTAATTTCTTTTTTTATAATTGTCTCTTGTCCATCTTTACTTGTTACTTTAATGCTACAGTCTCCAAAACTGTGTTTGCCCTTTCCATCATAAAGCAAAAACTTCAGAACATCACAGAACATTGCATTTATAACTTGAATCATATTTAATTTTCAAATAACAGAGTATAAACACTTAAATCTTTAACAAGAGGGAACAAGATATAACAAGACCATACACGAATTTAACCTTTTATGGTCCACCGCGATTTATACGTCAATATTGTTTGACCTTAAAGGGGTAACTGGACTATATAAACCACTAGATGGCGCTGGGGCAAAATTACTGAACTGTTTCCTTTGAAATTTGTTACAAAGGTAAACTGTGCCATTTCATAACAGTTCATCCAAAAATCTTAATGACATATCTGTTCTAAAAGTGACTTTGAGAACAAAAATCAACATCTCAGATTTGAATTTCCCGGGAGGCGTGGCTAATTGCTGATAAACTCTGTGTTTGTAAACAAAGGCCACGTGGTGATGTTTAGTGGCATGCATTACAGAACAAAAACAGTTTACTAACCTTGATGAAAGTTTATTTCCATAAAATGAGAATATCCTTCATTAAAATGAATCATTAAGGTAATCAAGACCTAAATAAGTAAGTTAAAAGTTAGCAGATACATGTAACATAAACATTATGTTTTTGTGCAGAAATCTATTCAAGTTGCCATAAGTTTTTCAAGTAGTCAGTATTGAACTTTTAATTTTGGTAAAAATGTCTAACTTGCAAAAGTACACAGCAGGACACAACTTCCCTTGCGGTTCAATATGTTTTGTTCTTCCCTTTACTTCAAAAGCCCATTCTGACTATAGTATAGTTCAGTATTTTCTATAATAATGTTTTGTTGTATGATACTATTTCCTGGTTCAGGTAGTCTTCCATTTCTTGGTCAAGCCCGTGGGTATGCAGATATATAACATAAGGCAAACCATAAACAGTGTCGGTATAAATTAGAAAAAATGTTTATGTGACTTAGACGAAGAACCACTGCAAGGATCGCACCTGCAGGGTCAGTTAATATTATCCTGGCTCATTATATATTATGATCCATTATTATCCAAGAATGAGGCTTTAGATTGATTTTACTATTGACTTTAATAATTTCTCCATTTTATTTTTTCCTTGATGGTCTACAATTTACATAATCCCATGTTATCATCACTATGAACTTTTAAATCCGTGTCAGGAACATTAAAACTAACACAAATAGCTCCATTTACTCTCTTGATATAAACAATATATGTCTTTTTCTTATGCACTTTTTCTGCAATGCTTTATTAAAATATAAACTTTATTCTTCATCAACTACATGCATATACATTGTATTGTGTTTTGAACTGTTGTGATAATTTCCCTCCTTTTTCTGACACATGTATCAGTTTCATGTCTGGAATTTTTGTCGTTCAAAAATACACAAAACAGACCTGCATGCCGATGGCATATAATTACCAATTAATTTTGTGACTCTATCTTAATTGGGTGCTGACATATTCATTTTACCACAATGTATTCATATTGTAGGAAATTACACAAAATCAGGCCTTGTGCAAAATTTGACTCTGTGAGTTAGGTGTGAAATATAGTATTTATCTTTAAATTTTCTAAAAAGGGAGAATATGAATGAAAATCATGGGATAAAAAGAAAGTGAGAAGAAATGATTCAGGAGGTGGATAAATTTTCATCTGATTCCGAAATGCTCATAGATACAAAAATATAAGAAACGTAAAGAAGCCCCTAGTCAGCTCAAGAGCTTAAATCGTCTGCTTACTATTGTGACTCATTCACTCTTTGCCAACCTCCAGTTTAATTGACAGGTAGTTTTGGAGGTATCAAGTTACAGCTGCACACAACAAATACTCGCTGGTATACCAGCGAGAGTTGCCCCTCTTAAGACCCTATTAAGATACTGTAAAAGTGTCCACTGCGATTTATACGTTAATATTGGTTGACTTGAGATCGTATTTAAGATAGTGTTAAAAGATGACATTAGTACTATGCGGGCGTATTAAACTCGGTAAAACTTAACGACTTTTAGAGAAAGGTATTATATAAAGTACAATATCTGTTTTTAGGTGTCCGTAAGGAAAACTATAGTACCTACCGGCATTTTGAGGCTTGATTCTTAAACCGAAGACTGATTATTCTCATCTGAAAATCGTCCGACACAAAATAGTTCAACGATCAGAATCAAACATTTGAGAATGTACGTATATTGCCGAAAACACTTCATGCTTGTTGAATAATTCATGCTAAACTCTATACAATCGTTTATCATACAGAACCAGTTTCGTCATATGTTGATATATTTTTTCTACACATAGTATGCTCGGAGTCAGATTGTTTTATTTATACTGTAAACAGGCACTCTTCACATATTATCCGCCATTGAAGAAAATAGTCAGGGCAAACAATATTCCCGATCGGAGGATCTCGGCAGATTCCGTTAACCCATGCCGAGGTGTTCCGATTGATAGTGTTACGAGTTATTTTTCCGCCATATTGGATACAAATTGACTGACCATGACTATTATCGTCTTCCGTCTTCTTACAAACCAGGGTGAATGTGAGAATATCAGTTAAGAAAGGAGAAGGGCAAAATTCGGTCAAGATTTCCCAAACATGTATGCAAATTGCGTTAGCGGTAAGTCAACCTTGGGTGATTCGTAAATAAATTAGACTGAATC
>JAFMSR010003516.1:0-13712 GCA_022818135.1 Saxidomus purpurata | reverse complement strand
GGTTTGTAGAAAATATGAGCTCATACATATGTATCATTTACACGTACAAAAAAGGTAAAGGTAAAGTGTTTGTTTATTATATTTAAAGGGCCAACCATTTCTGAGTTATGAGACACCTTATTTTTGAGCACATTTACCTCCCGAATCCTATTCTTTTAATGCCAGGCACCAGGCAGGTAGGCATACGGTAACCATAGTTTAACTATAGCTGGCGGCTCACCAACCAGCCATATCAGAATGGACCCCTGCTGGGATTCGAACCTTCGACCTCCCGCTCCACAGGCGGATGCCTAAACGACTAGACCAAGGGAGACGGCGTCAAGTAACATAACGAATTTCTTTGAGACCGGAAGAGATGAGATAAATAGAGCGAGACAGTCATCTACTTGGGCAGGCTTCCGATACTATAGAGATTTGAGTGAAGGAGGGGGTGGGGGGAGGGGGGTGCAATATGCTAAAAAGGTATGACCAATGTTTTAAGTGTTTTGGTTTAAACAGTATTTATTAAATAAATGCATATACAATATTTCTGTTAAATAACAGTAAGGCAGTAAGGATCGAGTAGAAAGCTCTAAGCTTATTTAAGAACTCTCTCCTTAACAATGAAATATGAATCACTTTGGTAACAACAGATTCTATAATAAGAGTGTGGTTGCAGTTGACTTCAGAGAACCATTTTTTCAAAATAATTCAAACAATTGTATATTACGTACTATTTAAAGTAAACAAAAGATATTTATATTATACTAATAGAAACTTGTAGTATTTGTAATTAATTAGGATTTCTAGATACGTGTAATTCGAGTAGGTTTGAGTTAGATAGAACGGATGAAGTTATGACATAGTTGAAACACGAAAGGTAGAAAATAAATTGATAGTGAAGAAATTGAGAATGAAGAAACCGTGGCCACAAGGGTAACCTGGAATCTGGTGCGACCTTTTTATCAGAATACACAGAGGTTTTTCGTGTTTTTTACAAAATTAATGTGAAGTAAGGGCTAAGTATACATAGCATGATTAATTCAAAGCATTTCTTTCATAGTAGTTTAAATAATGCCTTATCAAATCTCTGTGGTGGGTATGAATTTTTGAACATATAAGAGGATTAGAGTATTCATTTCCTCTGTAATGTTTATGTTTCCATACAGTATGGTTGATAATGTAATTTGAGCGATAGTTATAATGTTAATTATGAGTAAGTTCAGTGCAACATAGGACAAGTAAAGAAGTAGTGATATGTCCTTTCCATGTCCTCACATGCACACATAGGGCTGTCCACAATGTTTTTAGAGTACAAATGTTCTTGAAGAGAGCCGCAGTGTAATCTAAGTCTTGTATGTTGTGTTTGGAGTTTACGATCTCCAGCATAGTAGAATGTCGGAATTGTTTGTTGATCAGATTTCAGTCTGCCTTTAAAAGTATCTATAGTTGGGGAGTTCTTCTGATCTGGAGTTAGTAGGCCCCAAGCGTTAACTACTGACGGTATGAAGGAGTTTGCAAATAGCTGTGTATGACATGGGACACCTCTTGGATTATTAGCATTTCTAAGATTATAATTAGATGCTTGATCGACACTTGCAGGTACAAGAGAAGAAAGATACCCGGGTGTAAGATTATTCATTATTTTGTAGAACAGGATAAGCTGGTGTTTGCCTTTAATTTTGAGCGGTTCAAAGCCTGTTTCCTTATAAAGATTGGTAAATGATACAAACTTAGTTGTACCGGTTATGATGCGGCATGCGTAATTCTAGCTGCACTTTCTCCAGTTCAAACTCGTCTTGTTGTGTAATGTTGTTCCAGACAACATCAGAGTATTCTAAGGACGAATAAAAGATATATACATGTATTTTGTTACAAGGGCTTTTCTATCAAGCATAAACTTTATGCGTTGCCAACTTTAGATTTTATGGTCTCGATGTGTTCATGTCAACTGCCATCGTTAGCAAAAGTCGAGCCTAGGTGTTTATGAGACGTTACTACAGTTATCTGAACATCATTCATAGTGAGAGGAGGATGGAACGCTTTAAGCCTGTGAAGTTGGCTCGGAGATCGTACATCGACATTAGATCTGTATTCCTTCGTACTGCATATCTAGATCGGAGCTCAACATTAGATCTGCATTCAAAGAAATGCAGATCTAGATCGTACATCGACATAAGATCTGCATTCGCGAATGCAGATCTAGATCGTAGATCAACATCAGATCTGCATTCGATATTGCAGATCTAGATCGTAGATCAACATCAGATCTGCATTCGCGAATGCAGATCTAGATCGTACATCGACATCATATCTGCATTTGATAATGCACATCTAGATCGTACATCGACATCAGATCTGCAATGCGAATGCAGATCTAGATCGTAGATCGACATCAGATCAGCATTCGATATTGCAGATCTAGATCGTAGATCGACATCAGATCTGTATTCGCAAATGCAGATCTAGATCGTAGATCGACATCAGATCTGCAATGTGAATGCAGATCTAGATCGTTCATCGACATCGGATCTGCATTCGCGAATGCAGATCTAGATCGTAGATCAACATCAGATCTGCAATGTGAATGCAGATCTAGATCGTAGATCGACATCAGATCTGCATTCGATATTGCAGATCTAGATCGTAGATCGACATCAGATCTGTATTCGCAAATGCACATCTAGATCGTACATCGACATCAGATCTGCATTCAGGAATGCACATCTAGATCGTACATCAACATCAGATCTGCATTCGATATTGCAGATCTAGATCGTAGATCAACATCAGATCTGCATTCGATATTGCAGATGTAGATCGTAGATCAACATCAGATCTGCAATGTGAATGCAGATCTAGATCGTAGATCGACATCAGATCTGCATCCGCGAATGCAGATCTAGATCGTAGATCAACATCAGATCTGCAATGTGAATGCAGATCTAGATCGTACATCGACATCAGATCTGCATTCGCGAATGCAGATCTAGATCGTAGATCAACATCAGATCTGCAATGTGAATGCAGATCTACATCGTAGATCGACATCAGATCTGCATTCGATATTGCAGATCTAGATCGTAGATCGACATCAGATCTGTATTTGCAAATGCAGATCTAGATCGTAGATCGACATCAGATCTGCAATGTGAATGCAGATCTAGATCGTACATCGACATCAGATCTGCATTTGATAATGCATTTGATAATGCATATCTAGATCGTAGATCGACATCAGATCTGCATTCGCAAATGCACATCTAGATCGTACATCAACATCAGATCTGCATTCAGGAATGCACATCTAGATCGTACATCAACATCAGATCTGCATTCGATATTGCAGATCTAGATCGTAGATCAACATCAGATCTGCATTCGCAAATGCACATCTAGATCGTACATCAACATCAGATCTGCATTCAGGAATGCACATCTAGATCGTACATCAACATCAGATCTGCATTCGATATTGCAGATCTAGATCGTAGATCAACATCAGATCTGCAATGTGAATGCAGATCTACATCGTAGATCGACATCAGATCTGCATTCGATATTGCAGATCTAGATCGTAGATCGACATCAGATCTGTATTCGCAAATGCACATCTAGATCGTACATCGACATCAGATCTGCATTCAGGAATGCACATCTAGATCGTACATCAACATCAGATCTGCATTCGATATTGCAGATCTAGATCGTAGATCAACATCAGATCTGCATTCGATATTGCAGATGTAGATCGTAGATCAACATCAGATCTGCAATGTGAATGCAGATCTAGATCGTAGATCGACATCAGATCTGCATTCGCGAATGCAGATCTAGATCGTAGATCAACATCAGATCTGCAATGTGAATGCAGATCTAGATCGTACATCGACATCAGATCTGCATTCGCGAATGCAGATCTAGATCGTAGATCAACATCAGATCTGCAATGTGAATGCAGATCTACATCGTAGATCGACATCAGATCTGCATTCGATATTGCAGATCTAGATCGTAGATCGACATCAGATCTGTATTTGCAAATGCAGATCTAGATCGTAGATCGACATCAGATCTGCAATGTGAATGCAGATCTAGATCGTACATCGACATCAGATCTGCATTTGATAATGCATTTGATAATGCATATCTAGATCGTAGATCGACATCAGATCTGCATTCGCAAATGCACATCTAGATCGTACATCAACATCAGATCTGCATTCAGGAATGCACATCTAGATCGTACATCAACATCAGATCTGCATTCGATATTGCAGATCTAGATCGTAGATCAACATCAGATCTGCATTCGCAAATGCACATCTAGATCGTAGATCAACATCAGATCTGCATTCAGGAATGCACATCTAGATCGTACATCAACATCAGATCTGCATTCGATATTGCAGATCTAGATCGTAGATCAACATCAGATCTGCAATGTGAATGCAGATCTACATCGTAGATCGACATCAGATCTGCATTCGATATTGCAGATCTAGATCGTAGATCGACATCAGATCTGTATTTGCAAATGCAGATCTAGATCGTAGATCGACATCAGATCTGCAATGTGAATGCAGATCTAGATCGTACATCGACATCAGATCTGCATTTGATAATGCATTTAATAATGCATATCTAGATCGTAGATCGACATCAGATCTGCATTCGCAAATGCACATCTAGATCGTACATCAACATCAGATCTGCATTCAGGAATGCACATCTAGATCGTACATCAACATCAGATCTGCATTCGATATTGCAGATCTAGATCGTAGATCAACATCAGATCTGCATTCGATATTGCAGATCTAGATCGTAGATCAACATCAGATCTGCATCCGCGAATGCAGATCTAGATCGTAGATCGACATCAGATCTGCATCCGCGAATGCAGATCTAGATCGTAGATCAACATCAGATCTGCAATGTGAATGCAGATCTAGATCGTACATCGACATCAGCTCTGCATTCGCGAATGCAGATCTAGATCGTAGATCAACATCAGATCTGCAATGTGAATGCAGATCTACATCGTAGATCGACATCAGATCTGCATTCGATATTGCAGATCTAGATCGTAGATCGACATCAGATCTGTATTCGCAAATGCAGATCTAGATCGAACATCGACATCAGATCTGCATTCGATAATGCACATCTAGATCGTACATCGACATCAGATCTGCATTCGATATTGCAGATCTAGATCGTAGATCGACATCAGATCTGCATTCGGGAATGCAGATCTAGATCGTAGATCGACATCAGATCTGCATTTGATAATGCAGATCTAGATCGTAGATCGACATCAGATCTGCATTTGATAATGCAGATCTAGATCGTACATCGACATCAGATCTGCATTCGGGAATGCACATCTAGATCGTAGATCAACATCAGATCTGCATTCGATATTGCAGATCTAGATCGTAGATCAACATCAGATCTGCATTCGAGAATGCAGATGTAGATCGTAGATCAACATCAGATCTGCAATGTGAATGCAGATCTACATCGTACATCAACATCAGATCTGCATTTGATATTGCAGATCTAGATCGTACATCGACATCAGATCTGCATTCGCAAATGCACATCTAGATCGTACATCGACATCAGATATGCATTCGGGAATGCACATCTAGATTGTACATCAACATCAGATCTGCATTCGATATTGCAGATCTAGATCGTAGATCAACATCAGATCTGCAATGTGAATGCAGATCTAGATCGTACATTGACATCAGATCTGCATTTGATAATGCACATCTAGATCGTACATCGACATCAGATCTGCATTCGGGAATGCACATCTAGATCGTAGATCAACATCAGATCTGCATTCGATATTGCAGATCTAGATCGTAGATCAACATCAGATCTGCAAGGTAAATGCAGATCTAGATCGTAGATCAACTTCAGATCTGCAATGTGAATGCAGATCTACATCGTAGATCGACATCAGATCATCATTTGATAATGCAGATCTAAATCGTAGATCGACATCAGATCTGCATTCGGGAATGCACATCTAGATCGTACATCAACATCAGATCTGCATTCGGGAATGCACATCTAGATCGTACATCAACAACAGATCTGCATTCGATATTGCAGATCTAGATCGTAGATCAACATCAGATCTGCATTCGATACTGCGGATCTAGATCGTACATCAACATCAGATCTGCAATCGAGAATGCAGATCTAGATCGTAGATCAACCTCAGATCTCAATTCGCGAATGCAGATCTAGATCGTAGATCAACATTAGATCTGCATTCGAGACTGCACATCTAGTTCGTAGATCAACATCAGATCTCCATTCGAGAATGCAGATCTAGATCGTAGATCAACATCAGATCTCCATTCGCGAATGCAGATCTAGATCGTAGATCAACATCAGATCTGCATTCGATAATGCAGATCTAGATCGTAGATCAACATCAGATCTCCATTCGAGAATGCAGATCTAGATCGTAGATCAACATCAAATCTCCATTCGAGAATGCAGATCTAGATCGTAGATCAACATCAGATCTGCATTCGGGAATGCACATCTAGATCGTACATCAACAACAGATCTGCATTCGATATTGCAGATCTAGATCGTAGATCAACATCAGATCTGCATTCGATACTGCGGATCTAGATCGTACATCAACATCAGATCTGCAATCGAGAATGCAGATCTAGATCGTAGATCAACCTCAGATCTCAATTCGCGAATGCAGATCTAGATCGTAGATCAACATTAGATCTGCATTCGATACTGCAGATCTAGATCGTAGATCAACATCAGATCTCCATTCGAGAATGCAGATCTAGATCGTAGATCAACATCCGATCTCCATTCGCGAATGCAGATCTAGATCGTAGATCAACATCAGATCTGCATTCGATAATGCAGATCTAGATCGTAGATCAACATCAGATCTCCATTCGAGAATGCAGATCTAGATCGTAGATCAACATCAGATCTCCATTCGAGAATGCAGATCTAGATCGTAGATCAACATCAGATCTGCATTCGATACTGCAGATCTAGATCGTAGATCAACATCAGATCTGCATTCGATAACGCATATTTAGGTCGTAAATTCGATCGCCATTAGATATGTAAACAACAGATCTAAGATATTTTAATACCCGACTCTTAATGATGACTTATTTATGGATTCAGTTCTTTCTCCTTGAAGTACCTCAACTGTTTTTCAACAATTCATACAATGCGTCTTTGCCTACAGAGCATGCTGAAAGTCTCTTCTGCTAGTTGAAATACCCTATAATACCGGTATTTCTTAAATGACTTAGTGATGCCGGGACGTTATAATCGACCCACAATGCTTTAGTCCAATTGTTTATATGCCACTAATGGCCGATTTTGTATTTTTATTAAGTATTTTACCTAGGGCCAAGAAAATGTACAAGTGTTTTTGATATTAGAAGAATACGTAGTGACTAGTCAAGTTTAGTGGAATGTTTTAAAGGTGGTTATTTTCCCTCTCTATCTGGACATTGCGTGATTTGTTTTCGTCACTCGTCCTGTTCATGTATTGTTAAGAATAAACTATCATTTCGACAAAGCAGTATGCATATTTAAACGAAAGTGGTTCCATCTTTGCCTCTCAATGCCGGCCATTTTAATGAAGTGGTGATGCCATTAGTATCGTTGATGTCACATGTCCTTCTTTTGAGGACCGATTATCGCATCAATTTCTCTCACGCACATCTTTATGATGCACTGAATATGCAGCTAATCAACAAAATACTTAACAGGTTTTGTTAGTGTAAATATTTACATATGCATTATTTTTAAGAACATTTTTAGAAGAACTTGTTTCACACTTGTTAACTGTGACTAAATTTGCAAAAACACATGTCATACATAATCACATTGTAAGCAATGGCATTGCACTCCTTCCTGAGAGTGTATCAACATTCCTTATATCCTTCCTTGTATTTTTGGAAATACAATTGTAGACAAAGACGTAGGAGAACTGAAAGATGCGTAATAAGAACATATATGCATTCCAGTTGCATCCATAAACCTCTAATAAGTTAGTACACTTACTGAATGGACAATTCTGACCATTATGCATGAATACAAGCGCGCTTAATATATCTATTTCTGTACGCATGTCCTTTTCTTGCACCAGATGGGGATATTTGCAGTTTTTTACCATTGCTGGAAAATCTCTTCTTGCATACCAGATGGGGATATCTGCAGTTTTTACCACTGCTGGAAAATCACTTCTTGCATACCAGATGGGGATAGCTGCAGTTTTTACCCCTCGTGTTAGACGACTCGCGTGAATTACTTGTGACGTAACGTTATAAACAATGTGGCGTCACTTTCCCAAACACAGCATAAAGAATAACGTTTGTTTTTATATTAAAATGCATCATTTCGATAAATTTGTATTTAAATATCTATTTTAAAATGCAAGACAGTATGCAAGAAAAAGTTTCTACTGTGAGATACTTGGTTCAGATGGAAATATCCGTCACTTCGGGTAACTGTTTCGCGTTTGACATTCAAACTTTAGCAGTTTTGTAGAGCTTGAATGTCGAATGTCGTATGTTGCGCTGGCACGGCATCCAAATTTTGATTGTCGAATGTCATATATCAAATGTCGTATGTCGCGCTGGCACGACATTCAAACATCAGCATTTTTGTAGATTTTGAATGTCAAATGTCGCATGTGGCGCTGGCACGACATTCAAATTCTGATTTGTCGCTTGTTGAGCTAACTTCACGTAAATTACAATAATCAATACATATTGTCAGAGCTCTAAAATTATAGCAGATGGATTGTCAACGAGAACAGTAAAAAGTCATTGAATGATTGACAACACGAACTATTCTTTAATGCCTGTACATGAAACTATTTATTTGCATCCGTCGCCGAAAGCTAGTCAATAATCATGTTATATGAACATTGTAGTACTTTATTATTTGAGCAGAAAAGTGTAAACTGTCATAAATGGGTTTTCTCCTTTCAAAAGTCCTAAACACAAAAGTAGACAGTTAAAGCATTTGAAGGCAATTCAACCAAATTTGGACTATTTCGATGTTTCCGGTAATATTTATATTGTTCTGTCGTCTGAGGATTTTTTAAACTTTACATTCCAGTATGAAGTGAAGTTCTTCATTACGAGTGTTGTATATGCATATAAAACAGGTCGTTCATGTCTAGGGAATTGATTTGTTAATTTCATCTGTCCGTTTCTGAAAGTAATCTATGTCCTGATAATTATTGCATAGTTAATGAGAATATGAATTTTGAGACGTTTATGTTACTTGGTTACACTTTAAAACTAATATCAGGAAAACGTTTATAAGTGGACGCTCGTGAAAAGATTCGTTTAGCTCTGTATTTCTATTTTAAATTAAGATGGCTCTAAGCCTTTGATTGATCGGTAGAGCATTCGCCCTGTAAGCGAAGGGTCACGGGTTCGAGTCCTGGTCAGGCTGCACATTTTTCTCACCCTATGACAATTATGTGCAAGTGGCATCTGCACGATACATTAGGATACATTGAAGACTCCGTTGGAATTCTGCAGATGTTAGGTACCTAAAACCAAATGAAAAAATGCGCTGTCTTTGCCCGAGAAGTAATTTATCACATGTCCGTTGTATTGCTGAGAAGTCTAGACTATGGTGGCAAGATATTATAAAAGGAAACGCCTGCATTTAATATAAGAAATACATGTACTCCTTTAGATCTAAAATACAACTTGTCTCCTCCGTGCGTCTGCGTCCGGCCCTCAAGAAGGAATAAAACCCTCTGGACCAAAGTGTATCATAATATTCCAAACTACATTCAGACCATGCTTTATGGAAATACAAGAAGTAATTTTCGAGTTGAAGAACGGACAAACTTTTCAAGTTTCATGCCCCCTGTAACCTTGACCTTTGACATTATGACCTCAAATTGTAATGTGCACAATTACACTCATACTGATGTTTCGCACCAAGTTTGACGAAAATCCGAAAATCTAACAAGGGTTTTGGAGATGAAGAGCAGACAAGATTTTCAAGTTTCAGACCCCTGTGACGTTGACATTTGACTACATGACCCCAACTTACAATATGTTTAACGAAACTTCATACTGGTGTTTCCAACCAAGATCGATAAAAATCCAACGAATGTTTTGAAAATAAAGGTTGGACAAACTTTTCAATTTTCAGGCCCCACTGACCTTTAACCATTTGAACCCTAATTACAATATGCACAACTAGACTTCATACTTATGCTTCGCACTAAGTTTGATGAACATCCAGTTAGGGGATTGGAGATGAAGAGCGCATTATATAAAGTTGACAGATGGGCGGACGGACAAACGGGCGAACATACAGACGGAACGGGGAACACAATGTCTCCCGTCTAATGGGGCGAGACAAAGTGCGTGCCAACCCTTCTTGCGTATAATCGAATTGGATGTTGCGTTTTCTAAGCCAATATTATTTACTCTCAATATGCCGATATTAGAGTGTATGCATATTACAGACTAATATTATCTACTTACGACGTCGTAAGTTACGGTGTCAGTAAGGCGTCGATAAGATGTGTTTTGAGTCACTGGAATAGCACCACCGTAAAGTCAGTCGTAACTTAAGATAAGGTGAACGTTTCGAACATTTTATGTCCGCTCCAAATCCTATTAAAGGATTTTGCTTTAACTCGGGTCAAACGTTCATTTAATAAAGATGATGTGCTGAACCCACGAGCCGGTCACGCTGGCTTTAGGTCAAGGACACCACTTACGGTCAAACGTCTGTTTTTTTTTCAACATTTTTTAAGGGTTCGATGAAACTCTTGTAAAATGATTACCTCATTGAGACAATGTGTATAACCTATGATCCGGCACACTGTCTCGAGGCCAAGGACACATGTTAACGTCAAAGGTTTGAGTCTTGAATTTGTGTCCGCACAGTATCTCCTAAGCCGCATGATGGATTTGAATAAAACTCTGACCAAATATTCATCTCTCCGAGATGATGTTCAGTAGCCATGATTTTGGCATTAGAAATTAACTAAAGCTGATTGGTAGAAAAATTCTCGGTTTACAGGCCTTTAGTTTGACCACTTGAACAGATCACTAACTTCGTGTGCCTTTTATGGAAAACGATGCTGCGTACCTCTGCGAGAAAACTTCACTGGGTAATATCAATTCCTTCAATGCTCCAGTTTGCGGCGGAGAGTATACCTTGTTACAAATTCATACCTTCATAGCAGCGTACGTGTCCAAATCCTAATAACGTATTTAAGGCAGTATTTAATCGGCACTTGTTTATTAGCCGGACAATTCACGGTCGTCTATATTTATATTCGGCTTTCAGTCAAGCCTATAGTTAGGAAGAAAATCTTGACGCAACATGAGGTTAATTCAAGTTACAAAAGTTTGGTACCAAGAGCAATAAATATATCAAACAAGGTCATACTATTATGATGAATGATACGGTACTTGCGTAGACCAAATAAAAATTGTTATTACAGAATCCAGTATTGAAGCTTCCTTGTGCTAGAATCACAATGTTATAGTAATATATATTTTAGCAAATGTTCTACTGAACGCAGGGCCAAACATTTTGCGACGATATGCAACCAATCCGTATATATGTAATTCTGTCCGTCCGCCCGCACATACCCAGTATATTAGGGTGTTGAGTTTCAGAGCATTGCGTGTTCCGGGTTCGATCCATCCTGCATTGTGGCGGTAAAACATGTATAGAAGTGTACAAAGATCATAGTAACATTTAAAGGATTAGCTAACAACATCCTTAGTTCGTCCGTATGCAGATCTGATGTTGATGTACGATCTAGATCTGCATTATCGAATGCAGATCTGATGTTGATGTACGATCTAGATCCGCAGTATCGAGTGCAGATCTAATGTTGATCTACGATCTAGATCTGCAATATCGAATGCAGATCTGATGTTGATCTATACGATCGAGATCTGCTCTTTCGATTGCAGATATGATGTTGATCTACGATCTAGATCTACATTCTCGATTTCAGATTTGATGTTGATCTACGATCTAGATCCACAATCGCGAATGCAGATCTGATGTTAATGTACGTTCTAGATCTGCATATTCGAATGCAGATCTAATGTTGATGTACGATCTAGATCTGCACTCGCGAAAGCAGATCTGATGTTGATCTACGATCTAGATTTGCTGTCGAATGCCGATCTGAAATTGATGTACGACATAGATGTGCATTCCCGAATACAGATCTGATGTCGATGTACGATCTAGATCTGCAATATCGAATGCAGATTTTATGTTGATGTACGATCTAGATGTGCATTCCCGAATGCAGATCTGATGTCGATCTACGATCTAGATCTGCAATATCGAATGCAGATCTGATGTTGATCTACGATCTAGATCTGCAATATTGAATGCAGATCTGATGTTGATGTATGATCTAGATGTGCATTCCCGAATGCAGATCTGATGTCGATCTACGATCTAGATCTGCATTATCAAATGCAGATCTGATGTCGATGTACGATCTAGATCTGCATTCACATTGCAGACCTGATGTCGATCTACGATCTAGATCTGCGTTATCAAACGCAGATCTAATGTCAATGTACGATCTAGATCTGCAATATCGAATGCAGATCTGATGTTGATGTACGAAGTAGGTGTGCATTCCCGAATGCAGATCTGATGTCGATGTACGGTGTAGATCTGCATTCGCGAATGCAGATCTGATGTCGATCTACGATCTAGATCTGCATTATCAAATGCAGATCTAATGTTGATCTACGATCTAGATTCGCGAATGCAGATCTGATGTCGATCTACGATCTAGATCTGCATTATCAAATGCAGATCTGATGTCGATGTACGATCTAGATCTGCATTCACAATGCAGATCTGATGTTGATCTACGATCTAGATGTGCATTCGCGAATGTAGATTTGATGTTGATCTACGATCTAGATCTGCAATATCGAATGGAGATCTGATGTTGATCTACGATCTAGATCTGCATTCGCCAATCCAGATCTGGTGTCGATCTACGATCTAGATCTGCATTATCAAATGCAGATCTGATGTCGATGTACGATCTAGATCTGCATTCGGGAATGCAGATCTGATGTCGATGTACGATCTAGATCTGCATTATCAATTGCAGATCTGATGTCGATGTACGATCTAGATCTGCATTCACAATGCAGATCTGATGTTGATCTACGATCTAGATGTGCATTCGCGAATGCAGATCTGATGTTGATCTACGATCTAGATGTGCATTTGCGGATGCAGATCTGATGTCGATATACGATCTTGATCTGCATTCGTGAATGTAGATTTGATGTTGATCTACGATCTAGATCTGCAATATCGAATGCAGATCTGATGTCGATGTACGATCTAGATCTGCATTCGCCAATGCAGATCTGATGTTGATCTACGATCTAGATCTGCAATATCGAATGCAGATCTGATGTCGATCTACGATCTAGATCTGCATTATCAAATGCAGATCTGATGTCGATGTACGATCTAGATCTGCATTCACATTGCAGATCTGATGTCGATATACGATCTAGATCTGCATTCACGTTGCAGATCTGATGTCGATGTACGATCTAGATCTGCATTATCAATTGCAGATCTGATGTCGATGTACGATCTAGATCTGCATTCACGTTGCAGATCTGATGTCGATGTACGACCTAGATCTGCAT
>JAFMSR010003515.1:0-13715 GCA_022818135.1 Saxidomus purpurata | reverse complement strand
TACAGCTTTAACATCAAATTATCAGCGAAACCTGGCAGCAACGGAAATTTCTGGCAACGGCAGCACCATTTCCTGACCCTCTGTTGATGGAAAATACAAAGTCCTAGCTATCGCCTGGTAAACATGAGCTCTTGTTGTTCTCTAAAGGACTTTGATGAAAGTTTCTTCTGATGTCAAGTGTACGCCCCACACCAAATACAAACATTAAATCGGAACAATGATACGCATAATTTATGACAAATGGTATCCCAATCAGTTGGTGCAAGATGAGCCAACGATCAGTTTCACTCTTGTTAATGACGTTCGATAACATACGTACACACATTGTTTTGATAAAAATGGTATTGTATGTAAAAAGCGGAGTCAGGGCTCATCTTAATGACAGTTCAACCGAACGAGGCTGCGCTTCGATTGTCATATGCATATGTCTCACTTGGGGAAAATCCATCACGCCGGCGAAAGCCAGAATTAGAGACACCAGTTTAAAGGTGGAGCACTCTATTGGAAATATTAAAATAGAATACTTTAAGTCCTGGTAAGTTCTACATGACCGTATTCCACAACCATTTGCTTCGAAAGGTAATCTAGACAGGCGTTTGTTTAACTTAAAAACGAACCCAGTCCATGTATGCTAGTCCTCAATCCACCTGTCTTTCATAATTTTTATTTTGTTATTATAATAGTGTTTTTACAATAGAGAAAGTCCCCATATTTCAGTGCAATTGCGAGAGTAAGTTTCTTTTACGTTTACGTTTCAGTTTAGGCTGAGCAGTCTGTTTACGACGGTTCACCAATAAAAAAACTAACCATTATCGAAGGTGTCGTGTCCGTAACATTCAACTTTCAATATATTTTGTGCATAACAGCCCGCATCAGACCGGTAAGTGTGTTGAGTAGAGCCAAAGGAAGCTGTTGTTGAAGATTTTGGCAGATACTTCATCTCCCATACCAGATCCTCAATTACATTTCTCAGCTGTTTAAGAAAACTGTTCTAATTTTCCCCCACACCGACAATTTGCTTCAGTACTATCTTACTAAGCAACTGGAAAAACTGCCAAGCGGAGGTCTAGAAACAGTATCATCAACACAATTGCTGTCAATCACGATTACACACATATTTGTCAAAATATAACGTCGTAAAAATTTATGAAACAAAAAATGAATGTTTAACTTACGGAAATCCGAAGTGAAAATTTGAATTGATTGTTTCGATTCAATTATCTGTAAAGTCAAGCGGTTTCCGCAAAGACAAGTGTAATAAAACGAGCATGTGTCCTCCTAAAACAATTGCACCAATAGCAATAAGACAAAATATTATAAATGTTTGTTGGTCGTAAACATCAATTCAGGGAACGTTTTTCGATTAAAATCACTATCTTTATTCGTGAACGCGGATATAAGGATTCACTGTCAACAAAACAAAAAGCTATACCTGGATTTTAGGTTTTAAGTACATTCCTTTTACAGATGTGTGGGCGTTTAGTGAGCGCAAACTTGGTTTACGATCGCTTGAGAAAATGGCGGAATTCGTATTTTTTTATTTAATGTTAGTCAAACGGATTCTTACTAGATAAGTCTTCTTTTAAACGATATAAAAATCATATGAATAACTTGTTTGTCAATGGTTATATGTGGCTCGTCATAGTTAGTATTTTCGACCCTTATGTTTCGAACTTTTGAGGTTATTGAGGTTGAATGCTTTAACGGATAGAAACCGGAAGTTGTCGACCATTTTGTCAATGTTTTCACTAAAAACAATATATGTTGAGACAAAGAGATCGATTTTTGCACGAAAATGTGCGTAAGGAGATATTTATCTGCGGTTCACTGCGATCACACGGTGTTTTTCATATTCAAATATCTTCGTTCAAACACATTTGGGAACAAATTTGTATTTTGATATTTTTACCACCTTTCGTACAAATAAATTTCAACGTGCAATTATCTCTTTGCCCTTTGACTTTTATGAAAAGTATCTCCACATCAATACAGGTAAACACATAGCATGCTATTCTCCTTTGACGCATACGACCGGAAACAGTCATAACTGCTATTGTGGGAAAAGAATATGAAACGCTGAGCACGTAACTAGTAGTAACACGAGTCGTTTTGCATCTATATTGCTTCTTCAAAGAATAATATTGTATTGTTTCTTTAGTTTTAATTTATATAGATCAATATTTTTACATTTCGTAATCTAGTTTATGATAAATGTTGTATTATAAAGTCACGAAGAGTTGTTTACGACATAATATGCTTGTTTAATATGACGTTATCCTTGAAAGGTTTCCACGATTGGGGATAGTTTGCACGTGCCACTTGCAATCATTTTTACATGTATACAAACAGGCTGCAGAAGCATGGACATTTCACTACATGTGTATTACAGAGATAGAAAGTTGATGCCATTAGTGTGTATTGTTCTGGCACACATTGTTAGCTGTTAACTGAAATGAATTAGTTCAACCAAGTAAACTGAGTCTCAAAACCAGAACTGCACATGTATTTAGATCTTCAAGTGAATTATAAACTAAAAGCAGAAAGCAATTAAGTTTCGTTCATAGTAGTATAATATATTTGTCTACGCATGTTTAAATAGTCCAATTTTAGCTTATCCCTTTCTGCGACAATCTCTTTATAAACATTGCTAGTCACCCCTATCGTATGCTCACATGTGTTGCATTTTCGTCGATTTGCTTTTTATATAGTTTTTACTTTAAATTCATTCCTTATGGTGTAATGCAATAAACCAACAAAATTATATCTAATTCAGCTTCAGTAACATGGTTAAGGGCAACAGGGCACACGCAATACAGGGTAACGAATCGAGGCAATGCTTTTGTACATGTTATGTTCGGATATAGTTCTACGCGTTTCGGTTACACAACTGACAATCAGACACTTTGTTTTCTAGAAGAAAAGATTGTGATAATATTCTATTACAATATCCGTCGCTGTAATGTAATGTCTCTAAAATCTTTAATTTTTGGAGTTATAATTTCCGAATTCATAAAATGTTGCGAGTGTTTAATTTGCGGTTAAAATAACTGACACAAATTGAAAAGTATCATGATGATTAAGAAAATGTCTACTAAGGTTAAATGGTTTATAGTCATTAATGATAAACAAATCTTACAACATAAAAACCAGATCCAACAACGTTGGCGGTAAAACAGAAAACTCGGCTCCACATCCCGTTGCTTTAAGGTGCAGAAAGCTCCACATTGCATCGTCATAGAAACAGTAAATGTACTCGCTTTTGTCGACCCATGTCTGTAAATACATAAATGAAATATATTTCTATAGATATGCTCTATATATAGATATGATTATATTTTATCGACGGAAAGGACATAATTCTTTTCAATATCTTAACTGTTGTTTTCACGGCATTTAATTTATTAAGTGCAGTAGACAATGAACATCAACTACTTTAGAAGGTAGACTATTGAATATTTATTGGGTAAATAAAAATAATATGACGAATCGACGAATCAACGATAGTTTTACAAAAATGCTTGTAAGTTATAAATCTTACTTGTAAAAGGTGCGAACATGATAATTGTTTGCAAATGCGATGTTCTTTCTAATTTGTTAATTACTTTATGATAAATTAAGATAATAATACATGAATACTACTGAATTCTCCTGAAAAAATAATCTGTTCCGTCGTTTACGTTGCATGTGATAACATCAAAGTACTGAAAGTACTGAAGGGCAGTCGAGTACTTTACAAGTGTGTGCAATTTTTTTGAATTTTGGATTACGTGGAATATTTAACGCAACACCAAAAATCGATATATGCGATATTTTATTTCCCATAAGAGCTACATTTTATTCTTTGGCAACAATGCACAAATTGGTCCGAACTCAATCATCTTATCCTCTAAGCCATGGCGGCGTTTTTTAACATGCACTATTATCGTTATTCAATATATCTGTATACGTATTAATTATAATAATACTTACATAAAACGTTGAAATGGGATTTTCCGACAAAAGTAGCGTTATCGAATCAGATCTTTACAATCATTTCTATACTGACCTTGTAATTTTGATTGGTTAATTTTATGACGATTTCGAGCAGAGTTAACGTGCGACGCAAATCAAGATGGTACCAGACAAAGAGTTTTCCTTCGGCAATCATTTCTGAAACGAAAATGGAAATAATTAAGTCCCTGTCAATCTAGTGCAATATCATGCGACATCAAAGGATCGTTATAAACTCGTTGTATATAATTGTTTCCATGTATCTTTTCTTCTGTACAGTGTGTACGACAAATGTTATCTTACCCTCTTTCCATTCGGAAACTATTGTGAATTGAAGAATTGTACTTGATGTTGATTGTGCTGCTGTTAATGACGACGAATGAGGAACAATATTGAATGTATGGAATATAAAGTAGAAAATGTCGCATTAAAAAAAACAGATGATGAAAAATATGACAAGCACGACACTGTGTGTTTTTACGATTACTTTCATTCAGGTACTTAGAAATACTTAGAAAAAGATCGCATGCATTTTGAGTCAAAATGTAAGTTAATAGTGTAAATAGCCTCTCATGGATTTGTTACTGGCTCACGCCCGCGCCATAAAAAATAATCGGTTATTTTTTGAGTTTGCTTTTGACAACGAGAAAGTCGCGCATTTCATTGGTAAGATAACGGTTTTTACTCCATCCGGAAAATATCAAGTCACCAAAAGAACACCTCGGATCACCCGTACTGATGTCAAGTCACGGTGACCGTTTGTCCCAATGAATTGTGGTGAAAGGACACGGAGTTTCGCAATGCCGCATTTGGGTCAGGTCTTGAATGTTAGTTATATGTATTTACTAATTAACCTTTAATTTTCAATCCAAAAATAGTTATATGTTGATTCTTTTCGATAATTCCCGACTTCAAAGACTCCACAATCAATAGCCTAATTCATTCGTCTCATCAACTTGACCCGTTTTTGAGATCTGATATTTTATAGTTGTCAAACCTCAGAGCCTTATTTAAATGCGCTATAATTCCCTAGGAAATGAGCCGTGTTAAACCACTCAGAGTATCGATCAAACCACGTACAATAAATCAATTATCTGCCACTGTTTAAAGCTAATGGACTTCCTAAATAAGTATTTTTCTTTAAGTAATCCTAAAATTATAATTATTCTTCACCTTTTGAATAAATGCATAGCATTTAAACTCGAAAACACATCACCTTGCGCTTAGCGACACTTTCCTATATGACGTCATACAGTCCATTTTATTTTTGAGAAATTGTAACGATTGTACGAAGATTGTTAAAAAGTGAATGCATGTAGAATGTTATCGCGCTCAATAATGCGAAAATCAGAAGGAAATTGAAATTATTGGGTAGATAAATTATTTGGATTTGAATTGATACCACACCCATTAAAATCCGTTCACTTTATCTGTGTCTATCGCTTGCTAAACATTACCTACTTGTGTATACTAATACACAAATGTTTGGAAGAAGGTCAGCGCACGCCGTTAAAATACGGCCTAAATTAAGAATCGTTGAATTCTTGGAATACGGTGTAAACACAATTTTGATGAAATATGTTCTGTTTTTGAGCATATTAAAATGTCTTTTTCGACAGTTATTCGTTGGTTTAAGAAATTCAAATGTGGGTTAGTTTCAATAGAAGATGTACTACATGGCCTTCGGCCGAAAACAACAGCGTCTGCCAAGATGGTTGCTAGAGTGAAAGAAATAGTTGCTACTGATGCAAGATACACCGCTAGGCAAATAGCTAGTATGGTTGGCATCTCATTAGGAGCAGCTCATGCAATTCTGAAACGTAATTTGAAAATGAGAAAGATCAGTGCTTAGATAGATTCCCCATCTGTTGACAGATGAGCAGAAAAAGGCATGCGTTCAATGCGCAAAAATGTTGCTTAAACAGTTTCCAAATTACAATGCACGGTCTTTCGCAAATGTCGTCACTGGTGATGAGACCAGGGTTCACTTTTTTGTGCCAAAAACGAAAGATTCAGAACAAACTATGAGCAACAAAGTCTGGCAAAAGACCATGCATTACAAAGCGGACCATGAGTGTCAAGAAGTTAATGTATGCCATATTCTTCATAAATCAGGGTCCTGCCATTCAGGTTGCTGTACCTATAGGTAAATCCGTAAATGCGAAGTTTTACTCGACTAAAGCTCTTCGAAAACTGAAATATTTCAAAGATCGAAGACCTGCAACTGGTTTGGCCAATGTCGGATTGCTACATGACAATGCGTCATCGCACAATTCGTCTATTGTACAAGACTTTCTGAAGCAGGAAAAGGTTGTTGTGCTCCCTCGCCCTCCGTATTCGCCTGACCTTGCCCCGTGTGACTTCGTTTTGTTCCCAAGCTTCAATAGGTACATTGTACCTTTTTGGTCGAAAAAATTGTCCAGTGCAAACACCTCGGTTCTGCAAGATTCCACTGTCTTAATAGTATACCTAGAAAAGACTATGAACATGCCTTCAATGATTGGATTAGAAGACTGAAACTTTGCATATCTGCTGGAGGTGAATACTTCGAGGGGACAAAATAAAATGCTTATTGAAATTAATCAAGGATACATTTTTATGTGCTTACTAGATGCATTCATATTTGAACATTCCTCGTATTTAAATTGGGATGAATCATACGAGAAAATCGCGTAGTATTATCCCGTGAATTACACTTTGAAATTCGAAAACAACATCCTAACATCTTGTTCAAGGGGGAGATTATTCGCACACTTGAAGCCACAATTAGTGGTACATATTGAAAAGCAAAATAAAAATACACGTGTTAAATATCATGCCACCAGCCGATAATAGCGGCTGTGTAAAGGAAAATTACATGCATTGAAATAATTGGATTTGGGACAACTTCATAACGGTCAGTTGAACAGATTTACACATTTGATTGATTATTTAGGTAGAATTTTATGCTCATATGCATGATATATACGATGTTAAAACACCCTAGGTAATAGCCACGGAAATGCCTGAACATACAGTCTAGCATGCTGACGGATTGAAATAAACAACCTCGGCCCAGACAATCAATCTATTAATAGAGACAAATATATTGCAATAACAAAAAGAAAACAATCTCATACTTACTTGAAACATTATTTATTTTAAAATGTATACAATGTATATTGTTATAGTTTTATAATCCAAAAGTATCAGTGTATTATCAAAAGCTAAGTGTACATCTTTTAAGCTGTCATAATTTTTCTTTCCTTTTAATGGCACGTGATTCATAAGATCAATCACACATGACAGTATCGGCGGCATTCTTTGATCTCGTCACATCAGTGAATTTACCTCTATGAATAAAATAAGTTTGGAGCTATCATTGCCATTTTGATAGAAACATGCTTCAAGATTGGCGTGTCCGCGTAAGCGTCTGTCCGGAAAAAGGATAACGTGTTGTATCAGCTGTATTTTAGCCAACACAAATGAGTTTCATACCTTAAACTTTCCAGTTGAAGAGTGGATTTAAACACCCTTTTGTTAGTTTTCCCAAATTATTGTGCCAGTAGAATGCAATTTTGCTTTGTTTTTATGGCCTTTAATACCATGCTGACTATCGGTGCTTACTTATTTTAGAACACCTATCATATAGTTTGTTGGCTATTGATATGGCATTTAATCTGGGCCAACTATGGAAATGATGGTGTTGTGGAAAGTTGGGTTGGGCTGTAACTGTGCATGATTACTACCCACTCACATGTATATGCATGTTGTAAATGTTGTGTTCAAGCAACAAAAATGCATGAAAATCAGTCTATAAAATATCCGGTATCTAAATGCAGTCTCATACAATGTAATAATGGACAATCTCCCGACTTATCATACAACCATTATGTAGTATTATATCTACTTCACTTTGAAACACACTAAAGACACATATCTGAACTATTTTCAACTCAGGGAGAAATGACTTCTCCCTAAAATTTGCTCTAGCTTTACCCCTGGTACAAGGTTTATTCATTAAAATAAATAGAAGAAATGTGTTACTGGAAAAAATTAGCTATAACAGTTACTGAAAAACACTATGTGTGGGCCAAAAAATTTATATATCTTAGAGGAAATAATAAATTTCCCTGTATCCTTTATCCCATATAAGAAAACTTGAAAATATGTTGTCTTACAAGCTAATTAGCATGAAGTTTGACATTTGCTATTAAACGTGAACAGAAAGGATATATATTTCTTCGCTCTTCATTCGCTCCAAAATTCCTTAAAAAAGATAATGAAGCAGATCTCTTTGATATTCTCTTACTGCCTAATGCACAAAGGGGTTTTTACTATTGAATTGATTGCAAGTCCGACTTGAGTCTTTTCAGTGCTAAAGACATTTCCAGCCTATATATTCTATATCAGAATACATTGTATAACATAAGCCTTTACATTGTGGTCGTTGTAATAGAACATATATATCCATGTTTGAATGCTAATTTTAAACAGGTTATATCTAATTCAAGTAAAATGTACCTGATCCAAAAACGATTCCTTTGGATATGAGGAAGCCCATCACCATGCCTGTAAACAATGAACTGATAGTAAAACTATTAGTAAACCAAAATAAACTTGTTTAATTGTTTGCTTTGAAGTAAGTTATTTTAAATAAAACACGTCGTACGTAAGAAAGGAGAAGTATACGTACTCATCCTTTGTAACAACAGATCAGTGCATAGATCTACATGTACACTGTTTAACAAAACAAAACTTATTAAATTCTTACATTCTACATACCCGACATTGCAAAGGACCCTTTCGACATGAGGAATTCCGATGTCAATTCTGAAAATATATTTAATCCGACAGGGGCATTAAATCTAAGAAACTAGAAAAACAACTCCTTTCTCTCATATTGTGCAACAGCATCATTGTAAGCAAAGTAACAACAACAGAAAGAAAAATAAAGACAAGGCGGAGGGCAAACATCCAGTAGTTCGTTAGACTAAAACTGCAGCCTATGAAACCAAAATATGAGTCACATAGTTATGCATTAAGAAATTGGACATATAGACGCTTTGCGGGTGTTATTTATTAAAGGAGTGTTTCTTAGGATCAGGCCAATTTGACACAGTTATAGTGAAAAGGATGATTTTGGTGCCGTTAAAATATCAACCATTCAGCTGCATAAACTTAAAATAGATAGCGTAAAACACTTAACACACAGAAATAGTCATTTTACTCCATCAGTTACAGCATCTTTGTTTTAACTTAATTAAATGCATTTCTTGACTTACCTAAGGCCTTTGGGTGTCTCGTGAAAGCTGAAAAAAGCAATCATCTTGAATATTAAGTTCTAACTAAATTTAGTCTGTGTAACATGTTGTTTCTTCAAATGCAATAAAAATTTGTGTTTACGCTCTTAGTCTAATATTACTCGTTCACCTCTTTTTATGTTTTAATTTCATTTCTGTGTGGTAAACAGAGAAACTGTCTTTATATTTAGTATGGAGAAGTCTGATATCCAAGGACAGTGTTAGTCCGTCCTTTTCAGACGGAATATTCATATTCACCATCGTTTAAACGAAATAAACAAGGGTTTAAACATACAGGATTTTATCAAATATCTGAAACCAGTCAGTTAACTCAAAACTAATCATGGTGAAAAACAGATACTCATGTATTATCATAAAATAATTTACTTCAAAGCGAGAAAATACCAAAACAACTTTGACCTGTGTCTCATGTTTCTTTCAGATTGGGTTTTTGTGTGTTTGTTTATCTCCAATATTTGCCAAACTTTAGATACATCAAATATATTGATAATGCCTTATCCATGTATGTAGAGTTCTAAAAACAGTGTTTCTTAAACATATGTAGATGTATGTCTTGTCTTTTCAGTAACATTGTAAATATGAAAAAGATTTGAAAAACAGAATGCGTAAGAAACGGTTTTATGAAGATATCGTAAGAAGTAATTATCCGATGTCTCCTGTAATCGTTTTTTGGTTCAAATTCACCGTGAACTTAGTCAACTAAAAGTAATGTTAATGCTTAAATTTGCAACTTCCTTTGTGACAAATAATATATTCTAACACAAGCGGCTACTTTTCCTATACAAACAAATAGGGAAAAGCATGTTTTTTTACGATAAAATACAGCACGTTTTTCCAAGGACGACGTGCAGTAAATGACGTAACGACCCCATGCATGCTTTAAATGATATGTATGCATCAAAACTGACCAATTCACAGAGATCTCATTTGACACATTTCCCCAACCAAAGGTCCTGGTGTGGTGTTTTTGGCAAATGTCAACATTGAAAACATAAACTTCTATTGACATGGGGATGAGTCATCGAGACAAAGAGCATAATAATAAATAACGTGAACTGTTACCAGTGATATTAAATCATTCAGCGTTTCCAGTGTCTTTAATTAAATTATATAATGATGTGACTGAATTTACATACAGCTTTTATGCTCCTTGTGCGGGGAGAAAAAACAGTAGGTATTTGCTGAACCGTCATCCAGAGATATTTGACGCACTGATGTCTTTTCAAACCATGGACAGTCGTCACTGAATTGTCCCTACAATAATTGGTTTAATATGATCGTTTATTTCCTCAAACATAAACCTAATCTTTAATGCATTGTAGACCTATCTTTTAGTTTCAAATTTAAAATAGATGTAGATGTGTTTTTTTTTTGGTATTATTGTGTTAAGGGGCGGGGGGTGTTAGACGTACTACACAACTTATAATATTTGATGGTTACAAGTAGTTAATAAGGTCAGCTATATAAGCATCAATACGGTACAATGTAAAATGAACGAGAACCTTAGTCACAGTACATTAATATTACAGAAATATTACATGCAGTGAGGAGATATCGCTATGTAAGTCTCAATTTGGCTCGATTTTACATATGCAAGCAAATAGCTGAAAGAATAGGTTCAAACTATAAATGATATTTAACCAAACTCCGCTTCAGGAAAGAGCTTCTATACAAGCGTTTAGCTTATTGCTCAATCCTGAATATTGTTATTATATATTGTATTTGTAAATGCGTTTATATATGAATAAATAATGTTTAAACTAAACTCCGCTTCGTTCTAATTTTCACAGCTAACTCCTATCTCGTTAAAGCAAATTTTATCGAATAAGAAACTTAGGAAGGTATTTAAAACCTACTATCATGACATAATCATATATTTGGTGTTATATAACCGATATCAACCAACATCTTCGTTAACAATCATTGTTGACTTTCTACACATCATCAAACATATAAACAATAAGCGTCAATCAAAACTTCATTGATCGTAAGCTAGTTTGAAATATCGTAATAACGATAGTTATTAATTCACCCATTTAGACAAGAAGTTTGCAAACATTGATATACTCACGAAAATTTCATACTTTGTTTCTTTACCAGCATTTCCACAAAATGTCCATAATATTCTTACCACATTTCTCCGACTCTAAGGACTGCTCATACGCGAACAGAGCCCGACAGAATTTCGTCCGACTCCATAATTGCCACGTATTAAGGAACCATTTATGGCATATTTATGATGAATTATCGGAATAACGATGATAACGAATTCACTCCTTTTAGTCCAAGTCAATCTGTAATTTGACCTCAAACTAATTGCAATAGAAATGTTTTTTGTGCTGACAGATTTAGTATTACGTAACATTCAATATATAAAAAGTCTAGAAAAAATCTATGCACGGGAAAGCATAAAAAAAGAATTTAAACATATTTTTTTTCGCGTTAATCGTTTTGACTGATCCGGCTTACCATATAATGTACAAAGCGTCATCTCCACACTGAAGAGCGTCTGCAGAAAACGAAAGTATAACAACAACAAAGATAAGCAAATTAAAAATCACCGGAGAGGTAAGTTTTTGTACTAAACACATGGTGAAAATAATATTTGAGCTACACAAACGAAGTTCTTTATCCGAAAACTATGATGTCTAATAAGGACTAAAACCAATTGTTTACATCTTATTATACAAAGTTTTACCTATAAACATTTTCAAAATGAAGTACAGACGATTTTAAATTCCTGCTGCATTGTTGGGTTTTTTAAAATATGGAAAGGCATATCGGTATTATGTTTTGATGTTATTCATTAAATTCAGAGTATTTTTTACATTGCTTTCACGATGGTTTTGTTTCAACACATTAGATAAGAAAAATGTACATGCAACTCTAGTAAAAAATATTCTCAATCTAAAGGAGATAAGAAAATGTAAGGCTTTGGTATTACAGTACTCCCTTACTAAATTTTACATTTCTTTGTTTTCCTTTCTGACATGAACAATTATATCTACTCTTTGTATACCCTTTTTGTTATAGATTTGAATTATCACCTGACGCAATGATGAAAGTAAAACAACAGTAAAACTAGAATAGTAGACGGAATGGAATAAAATAAAGTCCTTAATTAAAGCTAACGGAAAACTACAGAAAACAGCACTCAATGATGTATACGCTCATGCAGATCAGTCTGAAGAAGATCATCTTGTAGCCAGTAATGTACATACTACCCAAATTCAGTTACTAAAGATGGTCATCCAACTATTTGATGTCTTCTTATTCGTTGTTATTAACTGGTGGTTCAGTTAAATACAGTTACAGTGATGATGGCAGTAATAGGAAAATAGTGATATTTACTCTGATTGTGCAAATTCAAAAAACTCTCGGTAATGCTATTTATAGTAAAAAAGGAGGTGAGATCACAATTAAAGGTCGGGGTAGTGTGGTCAAGGTATAGAGAACGCAGTCAAGACCAAAACAGATGGAGAAGCTGCCCCCACCCTTGGTGAAAATTGTTTGCGTTCTAAAGCAGAGTTCACTTGAATTTGTTTAACCTGATCTATAAGAGTAACTTATAGGGCCATCATGGCTCTCTTATTCATTGATAATATGTGCGTTTTAAATGATCGTAATTGTATCAAGATAACCTAACTTCTGTATCAACAAACGGTTTTGGAGTAGTTGATTACCGTTACATTAAATGGTGTAAAGAATTTATGATGGCTGAACTTCAATTTTTACATATTAAGGTCCATTACAAAGGCCAGACTAAATTTTTGTTGGTATTTAAGGCGTCTCATAGAGTGAAAATAAGACAAACTGCCAGATGTGACTTGTCTGTGTTACCAATTTGAGTTCAACAAAATAATTAAATGAATATATTTGCCTTTCCCAGCAGTAGGTTTCCAGTTATCAAATATAACAGCAATTTTCAAGTCTCTCCAGAAGAGGATGTGACAAGTTTCTCTCTCTTAATATACATACTATTTTTGAACCCTGGTGGAATGATGGGCTGCTTATATCTCTCTGACTGTTTCACTTTGCTGGGACAGAAAGACCACACAGATGGTCAGATGAAATTCAAGCATTTCTCGTTTTCATAGCAATCTTTAAACAGGAGGATGCTCATGGCTGTCATAAAGTTTTGAAGCCGGTTTCTGATATCTGAACCATTTAATTGGTAAATCCAAAGGCTGATTTTCTTCGGTTTTGCTCGTATTTAAAAAACCAAATAATAACAAACGGAGACCACACATTTATCAAAAACATATTTCAAAACCGACCCACGCAACACCAGTGCACACCACCAACACACACACACAGCACACACACAAACAATGTGTTGCACACACACATACCTGCCAGCACCCTGTAACTTCAACTGAAACACCACACAGGACAAGGCGACAATTAAAAGGAACTACAGTG